>NAVB01000068.1:0-70835 GCA_002179805.1 Acanthamoeba lenticulata | reverse complement strand
TGCGTGCGTGCGTGCGTGCGTGCGTGCGTGCGTGCGTGCGTGCGTGCGTGCGTGCGTGCGTGCGTGCGTGCGTGCGTGCGTGCGTGCGTGCGTGCGTGCGTGCGTGCGTGCGTGCGGTTTTCCTTGACCGGTCAAACTGTACGAGAAGATCGCGGCGGTGTGCCGTGTGTTCATCGAAGCCATCTTCCACAAGCTGCCGGCCATGCCCTACGAGATCCGCTGGATGGCCAAAGTGCTCCTGCGCATGGCCCACCAGCGCAAGCCCGCCGTCCCGCCCGACCAGGTCCAGATGCTGCTCGTACGTCCTCTTCGTCATGTCTCTCTGCTGTCTGGCGCCACCCGGCTCGTGCGCTAAGAGCTCACTGCACTACAGAGCGACTTCCTGTTCCTGCGCTACTTCAACCCGCCCATCTCGTCGCCGGAGCCGTGGGGCATCTGTTCCGAGTCGGCCATCGACAAGCGCGCGAGGCACAACCTCGCCCAGGTGGCCAAGGCCGTGCTGAGCCTTGCGCGCGGGACCTCCTTCGGCAGCGCCATCATCGACCGCGAGTCGCCCATCCAGAGGCTCTTCCAGGTCCGTATGAATCCTTCGTTCCTTTTCTTTTTCATTTCTTTTCACTCAAGTATCTCAACTATGCATCGATCCTGTGGCGTGTCGTGCAGTCGGTCGACATGGGAGCCTACTTCGAAACCGTCGTGGCCGTGCCCGAGCCTGAGCAGGCGCTCATGGTACAACGCCAGGCCCAGGCGGCTCTGGCTGGACAGACAAAGGGCTGACCCACGGGGATTGGTGGGCTGCAGTGGGCAGAGGGCTTGTACTATGGGTGCCAGCGCGTGGTGGTGGTCTCCCACAACGAGCTCATCGACCTCCACACGCTGGTCAAGGACCTCCCGAGCGACCGGCTGGAGGCCATCGACCCCGACGGGCGGATGAAGGCCCTCCTGGGCGAGCTCGGGGCCGTCCCCGAGAAGTTTGCCAAGAAGGACGACAACTACTTCATCCTCACCATCGACAACGCCGCCGCGCGCGACTTTGCCCGCACCATGCGCCTCCTCCAGGTCGGCCCTCATCGGCCATTGCATCCGTCTCCCGCCTTTCGTGCTCACGACTCACCCACCCGTGCAGGATCCGAAGCAGTTTGGCTTCTTCGACGAGGACGAGGACTCGTCGGACGACGACGACCACAACAGCCCGCGCACCAAGCGGGTACAAATCCCGCCAGTCATCATTTTGCATTTTTTTTAAAAAAAAGAAAAGATATTTATTTATTGAGTTGTTGAATTAATCATTTTTAAAAATAAATAAAATGCAGAAGGGCGGCAGCAAGCGGAGGAGCGAGCGCCGGGGAGCCAAGGAGCGCGCTGCTGTGCAGAGCGAGGAGGAACGTCGGGCCAAGGAGGAGCGTCACCAGCTCCGGCAGGCCAGCCGTAAGCTGCTCCGGGCCATGTGCCACATGCGCGGCATGACGGGCTATCGCGACCGGCCCATCATCGACATCCTCTCGGCCGAGTACGAGATGATCGAGCAGATGGACTACCCGGTCGTGGAGATGCTCCTCGAGGAGACCATCCGGTGCCTCACCGCCCTCCCACCGGCCCTCAAGCAGAACGACTTCACGCCCGTCCTCCAGGCCATCGAAGCCGTGCGTCAACGCCCTCCCCGTCCGCGTTCGTTTTTGTCGCTTTCGTTTTCGTTCTTTTGGACTTAGCGGCAGCCACATGGCAACCGACGCAGAGCCATCGCGTGCGAGAGGAATACCGCACGGAGCTGCCCAAGGAGAAGCGGCGGCTCCTCATCAGCGCCACCAACCTCAAGCACGTCATCGGCCAGTTGGAGCGGTGCGTGGCTGCACGCAATTCTTTTTTGACCCTTTTTTAAATACTTAATTCGATATTATTTATTGAATTTTATTGATTTTTTTGTCTATTTCATAATTTCATAGGGAGGAGGACTTGTATATCGAATATTTGAACTCGGCTCGTTTGCGCAAGTTCCGAGACACCTACACGCGGCAGGTGGAGCGCTTCGTGGACCAGTTCAAGTCCTTTGAGAGCGTCGACCAGAAGCGCGAGCTCATCGCCAGCTTCCTCGGCGTACGCGCCTTCTTCTCGCTTCTTGGTGAAGATTAGATTGGTCGATTTGGGCTCACGCGCGCGCACACGTGTGATCTGCCGCGACATGTAGCGGCTGCGCGAGGTCATCCACAACCACTCCCTGTGGCAGAACGCGTCGGTCCAGGAGGTCGACTTTGCTTGCATCGACTCGGAGCGCTACCTCATGCGCCTCGCCTTCCCCAGGCACGCTTCCTCCCGCCGCTTTCGTTTTTCTTTTCTTTACGAAACGTTTCGCAAATCATTGACGAAACGCTTCGTTCTTTTTTGCGGCGCGGTGATCACAGCGCGTTCTCGCCCAACGCGCCGTTTGACGAGGAGAGGGACCAGGTCTTCGAGAAGCACATTGCGTCGCTCCAGGGCCTCACGCTGGACCACCACGTCTTTGGCCTCTCGTCCTCCTTCCAGCAGCTGCCCATCCACCTCGCCTGCAAAGGTCCTCCCCCACTCTATGGCAAAAAAAAAAACCAACAATTCACATATAATATTAATAATAAAAACAAAACACAAAACAGAACTGAAGAAGATCAACAACTACTTTTCGCCGCACGACAAGCTCGAGTGCGTGTGGCGCTGCTGCCAGATCGTCTCCAGTACGCCTCCCCCTCGCCCCCAACCCGCCTTGGTGGTGCTTTTTGACCAATCTGTCGACACAACACACACACACTACAGACCTGCTGAAGCTGTCGTCGCGGAAGAGCGACGCGGTCTACTTCAAGCTGCTGGTCTACGTCATCGTCCAGACCAACCCGCCGCGACTGCTCTCCAACACGGCTTACATCGAAAACTTTTCTTCGCCCGAAGAGCTCAACTCCGAGCCCGGTGCGTACTCCTTTGCCCTCCTCCGATTGGCCCGGATACGTCAGCATGCTGACGTGGCACGGCAACCTCGCGCGCCGATCGATCCAGGCTTCTGGTTCACGCAGTTCTGCTCGGCGGTGAACCACCTGCGCACCATCAACCTGGACAACGAGAAGCCAGCGGCGGCGCCCGGCCTGACCCGGGGCGGCTCCGGCCCGCTCCTGCGGCGGTCGGGCCACGGCTCGGTCGTCGACGTCGGGCCCGGCGGCGAGAAGTGGGAGCTGCGCACCGAGCGCGGCGGCAACAAGGCACGTCCTCGTCCTCGTCCTCGGGATCATGCTGACGTCAGCACGCTGATCGCATGCTGACGTCATGCCACGCTAGGTCAAGTCGCGCATCCGGACGCCGTCGATGATCTTCAACTCGCCGCTGTCGATTCCGATCGCCGGCCTCGCGCAGTCGCTGACGTCGGTGCTGCCGGGCGAGGGCGCCCTCTCCACCAGCATTGCGCTCAAGCGGCGCCGCGGCAACTCGCTCTCGTCCCCGCTCTCGTCCCCGCGCGAGCGCCACACCTACGCGCAGCTGTCGCCCATCTCAGGCTCCCCGCCCGCCGCGTCCTCGTCACCGCCCTCGTCGTCGCCGTTGTTGCCTCACGTCGGGCACTTGTCGTCGTCGTCCTCGTCCTCGTCGATGTCGCTCCGGGGCTCGACCGACGCGGGCGGGCCCGTCGCCGCGTCGCCCCGCACGACGCTGCACAACAAGCTGGTCCGTCCCCCCTTCCCCCGCTCTAGAGCCGCCGGCCGCTGACCTCCCGCTGAACTCTTCAGAGGAGCCTCCGCATCACGCGCTTCATGGACCTGGACAGCTCCGCGATCAGCACCGCCGGTACGTCCTTCCTCGCTTCCCCTGAAGACGACAAAGGTGATGTTGTTGATGGCGTTGATGGTGGTGGTGACGGTTGGGCCTGTAGACCTGTCCGATTTGCTGAACGAGTACAAGGAGCTCGTGGACATCGTCAAGACCGTGTCTCCCCTCCAGGACCAGTGAGCCGACGTAGGCCCATTTTTGCTTTTTTGGATTTCATTTTTTGTTGTTGTTGTGGTTTCGATCGAACAACAATAAAATCGAGCTGTACACTACACGACGGTCTTCACTTCCTCATCGCTGCTTCTTCCCCTTGGGGACCACCGGACCAGCGGACGTACGCCGCCGCTGCTTGATCCAGATCTGGAGGGCGAGGCCCACGAAGAAGAGGCTCCCGCCGAGGACGTGGTTCAGGGTGACCACCTTGGCAAACACCACGAACGAGAAGATGATCGACAAGAACTTGCGGAGGCACGTCACCTGCAACGCCCCCCCCCCCAAACAACGTCATTCGTCTTCCTCTTCCGTCGATCTTGGTGTGAAGAAGACAAGCGCGTGTACCACGCCAGAGACGAGGGCGTCGCTGAGCTTGAGCACCGACAGGACGGCCAACGACGCCAAGTAGCCGAAGAAGTACATCACCTGGTGGCGTTCGAGACGGCTTAGCCATGGAAGATGATGAAGATGAAGATAAAGATGAAGATGATGATGACGCACGATGAGGGCGGCGTGGTCGCGGAGGCTGAAGGACTCGAACACGGCGCTCAGCTCGCCGGTGAAGAAGAGGATGGGGATGGCGCACAGGCAGCCCGACAGGTTGGTGTAGAGCGCCACCTCGAGGGTCGACGCGCCATGGGCCGACATCAGGTGCTCCTGGATCGACGACTTGAGCGCGTCCGAGAAGGCGTCGCCGCCCGCCAGCAGGACACCTGCCGGGCCAGCCAAGCAAGCAAGCAAGCAAGCAAGCAAGCAAGCAAGCAAGCAAGCAAGCAAGCAAGCAAAAGGCAAACGACGACGAGCGAACAACGAAAGGGATGTGAGCGCGAGCCAATTGGCAAGACAAAGGCGGACAGGACGGCAGGGCCGCACCAAAGACGTTGAAGGCGGGCGAGACCAGGGCGTCGCCCGTCGAGAAGAGGAAGAGGCCCACCACGAGCATGCCGACCGTCGCGCACTCGCCCGCCGAGTACGACCTGCACATGCGAGGAGCACGTTCTCAACAACTGCAACAACAACAACAAGAACAAGAACAAGACGAGACGAGACGAGACAAGGAGAGCAACGAGGGTGTGATCCTACTTCTTGAGGTAGAGGAGGCCCACGGCCATGGTCGGGATGAGCTTGGAGGACTGGAACAGCATGCGCGTCGTGTAGTCGATGTAGAGGAGGCTCGCCACGCCCATGAAGCGGCCCAGAAAGACCAACGACGACAGCACCACGTAGTCGCGCACGGGGCCTCTGGGGACGGGTCCAAGCCCAAAAGCCGGTTGGGGGGAAGGAGGCAACAAACAAAGACAAAGGAAAGGAGAGGCGGTACCGTCGGCCGCTCTCGCCCGCGTAGCTGCGCATGAGGTAGGAGAAGAGGGAGTAGAGGCCGCCCTGCCACACCGTGGCGTACCACCGGTGGGGGAACTTGTTGACTGAGAAGAGCAGCTCCTACGCGTTCAGGGGAAGGAGATGCACGGTGGTAAGAGCCTGCTAATGCAAACGTTGCCCCACAAGAAGAAAAGAGGTGCAGTTCAAGACCTGGGCATAGTTGTAGGTGCCCTGAAGCAGGAGCACCAGCAGGACACACACGACAAACTGTGCTCCAAGTGGAAGAAATCGCAACATGGCCACTCCTTCGTCTCCCTTCTCTTTCTTCTTCATCTGCAGGCCGCGATCAACTTCCATCTTGTGTTAGACGGGAGAATAGCTGAAATTTTTGTTTTTCGCACGACAAAAATAGTTGAGATTTTTTACCTTTCGTTTTTAAAAACGAAACAAAAGAAGCCGTTCGGGCGTCGGTCCGCAGCGGCGTCGCTCATCTCCCTCTTGCGCTGCCGCTCGCGCTCAAGCTTGCCCTGCTTGCCCGGCCGGAAGGACGTGGCCTGGCCGTAGCGCGGGCGCGTCTTGCCCGGCTTGGGCCCGTTGAGGTTGCGCGTGTTGAACCCCTTGACCTGGTACTCCTCCCACTGGCCCATGTCGAACCCATGAAGCAGCTCGTAATAGCGCTGCCGCCAGCAATTCCCTTCGTCCTCGTCCTCGTCGTCGTCCTCGCCGTAAACTCTGCCGTGGCCGCTGCGCTCGCGGCGCTCCTCGCGCCGGGCGATCTTTAGGAAGCGGGAGTCCTGGCGCCGGGCCTCCTTGAGCAACGAGCGCTCGCGGGCAAAGGGCGCCTGGTGGGCCAGGAAGAGCCGACGCCAGAAGGGCTGGTTGGCGGCCGACGTCACCCGGAACCAGGCCCGGCACACCTGGCGCGCCCGGAGCAGGTGCTCGGGCTCGTCGGGCGGGAGCCAGCCAAAGATCATCTCCATGACCTCGGGCGGCAGCCGCTCCCAGACCGACGTCATGTGGCGCTCGTGCTCGCCCAGCCACGTCCGGAAGCGATCGACCATGGCCTCGGCCGCGACGTTGCGTCGCAGGAGCTCGTCGGCCTGCGCCTGGTCGGTGGTGGCGGCGGCGCGCGGCCTGAAGACGCGCCAGACCTCGACCACGCGCTGGCAGTTGGCCTCGAGGACCGGCGGCGGGACGTCGCTCAGCGGTTCGGACCCGAGGATCCAGCGCATGGCCTCGAACAGCTCCACGGGCTGGTATTCGCGGTGCCGCTCGCTGCGCAGCTCGGGCCTGCAGGCCGGGTGGGCGGCGACCAGCTCGTGCAGGCACTTCATGAGGTGCTCAACGCGGCGGTCCTCCTTGACGGGCGACGCCTTGGGCGTCGCGAGCGCGCCGTCAGCCGAGGCGGCGGCCTTGCGGCGGCCCGCCCTCTTGGCTCCTGTGTTGATTCCTGGTCGAGGTTCTGCGGTGGCTGGCGCAAGTGGCGTGGGCCATGGCCTGGAAGCGGCCTTCTTCTTATTGTTCTTTGGCTTTTCTTTCTTCACGACGAGGGGGGAGGGCAACCCCAACAACTGCTGAGCGAGGAGAGCACGCGCAAAGTCAGCATCCCGAGCACAGCGAGCCAACTCTTCCTGCTCCTCTTGCTGTAGTCGCCGTGCCAGAGCCTCGTCTGCGTCCATGCGTTTCTTCTTTGTTACACTACTCAACGCTAGCGGGCACCGCAACCCGTCTTGTCCTATTCTTTTCTTCGAACCTCCCCGTAGGTGAAGTCTTCTCTCTGCGATTCTTCGCCATTTTATGGCCAAGGGAAAAGAAAAAGAAATATAGAAAAATCAAAGGAATCTATTTCCCGCTGTTGTTATCTGTAGCCAATGACCAGGCGAAGATCACCTGGCGAGAGCCCGCAGCTGGCGGTGTCGCCTTTTAGGGAGTCACGGAGCCCGTGGGGCAAGAGCAGCGAGTGCAGGAGATGGTGTCGACGATGGTCGGAGCCTTGAAGGTGATGGTGCCCAGCTCACAGCCGACGTCGCTGCCCGCCGTCGAGTCCTCGATGGCAACGAGCTCGGTGGTCACCTGCGCGCTCGCGGCGAAGATGCCAGCGCCGCCATCGGCCGCGCTGTTGTTCTCCATCGACATCTGCGAGACGGTGGCCGAGCCGTTCTCCACGTACAGCACGCCGCCGCGCTGGGCCGCGTTGAACTGGGCGTCCATCTTGGACAGGGTGACGCTGGCATAGCGCACGTTGAAGACGCCGCCGTTGCCGTTGGTGCGGCGGCAGTTCTTGATGGTCAGGCCGTAGAAGTAGGCGCTGCCGCCGTTCACGGTGAAGCCAGGCTCGCCCGCGCAGTCGAGGAAGACGATGCCAAACGCCTGAGCCGAGATGCTGTAGTCGCCGTTGATGAGCTGGACGTTCGTGTTACCAGCGCCAGTGTAGGTGCCAGCAAGCAGGGAGATGACGCCACCGCCGCTCGGGAGCAGGGCCACGGCATCGGCGATGGTGGCGGCGGGGCACTCTGAGGTGCCGTTGCAGGAGCCGCACGCGGAAAGGTCGCACCCGCCTGGTTTGGCAGTCACGACAGGCCGGTTTGATTGGGCCAGCACAGCCAGCAAGAAGTAGCTGCAGAGCAGGAGGGACGCGAGGAAGAAGTGTGACCTCTGCATGTTGGGTAGGGTAGGTTGGGTTGAGCTAAGTTGGGTGTTGTATGCTTGTGTGGCCAACCCCCAAGAGCCTTTATGCCAGCTCGCAGCCAATGAGAGAGCGCATCATCTTTCTGATACTCCTTGTGGTCGACGATCGCAGTGAGATTTCACGGGCGGATTCTGGATTTTGGCTTCTTGCCCCACAAGCATATGCAGCTCCATAGCTGGTTACACGACGGTATGTTCCCTTCTATAGTTTAAAGAAGGTTGTATCTCACGCAGCACCAACTACTGGCAGCAAGACAACCAAAACTTCTCCTCCTGGCCTCTGTAGAATAGGTGTTTACATTTCGTTTTTTATTTTGGTTTATTTATAAATGGCGGCGAACGTTTAGGCAGTAAGGTAGAAGCGGAGGACAAAGCCGAGGGCGATGATGATAAGCGGCACAGCGACCTGCTTCCACACGGCGGGCGCGGGCGGGGCGGGCTTGACCTTGGGCGTCTTGGTATCGGCCAGCGAAACAGCCGGCTTCACGGGCGGCTCGCCCTTGACCAGCTCGCCAGAGGCACTCTGCTCAAGGCGAAGAAAAACGCGTTTTGTGAGAATTAAATAAATAAATAAATATTATTTAACAAAAAAAGATAGACGTACGACAAGGTTGCCAATGTAGAACTGCTCGAGAGAAGCCTTGGCCTCATCAGAATGGCCAACAGCCTCGAACTCCGCCGTGCAGTCAGCGCCTGCCAAGCACATTTTCCGAAACGTGAATCGCCTGGTAAAAAAAATGAAATCGCTTAATTGCTGGGGGGAGGGTGCAACGCACCAGCATTGTCGACGAGGACGCCATCACCACCAGGGTGCTCCTCAAGGAAGGGCGTGATGTTGTAAACACGGCCGTGGAGGGCGATCCAGAGATCGTCGGTTGTGTTGTGCTTCTTGAGCTCCTCGAGGGTGTAGGTCTTAACGTCGGCCATTATGATGCAATGATTCAAATTATCGGCTGATTTTTTCGAAATTAAAGCAAAAATGCAGCAAAATCAGTTATAAGTCGAGGTCCAAATATTCATCTCCAGACCTCCATTCCTGTTCAATCGGCGATGGGACGTACCTGTCTCGAGACGGAAGGCAACAACACAAAAAAAAAAACAAAAAAACAAGCCGACGTGGTCTTGTTTCGGCCCAACTCCGCCCGCTTGGCGTTGGACCAAATGCGCGGCAAAGCCGCCTGTTGGCTACAGGCTTGAAGTTTGGGTGGATTCATGAGTGAATTTCCCAGCCCACGCTTGTAACTGGCCTACTGATGAGGTCGTGCCAGCCAAGCAGCCCAAACTTCCGTTCGAAGTGGGAACTGCACTCTCCCCCGTTCTTTTATGTAGGGTGTATATTTTGTATGTATTTAGACTTTAGATTTGGGTGTTTTTTTTTTTTTTTTTTTGAAAGGTCAGCTGGCCGAGTCCGCCCTTGGCTTTGTCTCGCTCAGCCGCAGGCCGCCGCTCGGCTTGCGCTTGAGCTTGTCCGCGTCGCTCTCCAGCGCGCCGCTGCTCAGGCGTCGGCGCAGCTCCGGCGGCGTCCGCCTCGGGGTGGGCTCGACCACGACGACGACGTGGCCGCCACTGTGGCTGCCGCTTCCACTTCCGCTGCCGCTGCCGCTGCCGGCCGCGTGATCGATGACGTCGTCCTTGGAGCTCGATCGCGGCTTGAGAATAAAGCTGCCTCTTCGTCGCTGCCGCTTGTCGTCGGCGTCCTTCTTGTTGTCTGCGCTCTTCTTCAACGACGGCGGCGACTCCTTGCCCATGTTGAGCGCCGCAGCGCCCTCCTTCTTGTCCTTCTTGTCGGCCGAGCGGCCAAGCAGCAGATTCCCGCCGCTCGCGCGCAGCGACGACGCCCGGCGGAGGCGGGTCTTGCCGCGCGGCTTGTCCACAGGCTCTGCTTCCTCTTCCTCCTTCTCTTGCTGCTGCTGCTCGACGTCGGGGCTGGCCTTGGCGATGTTGTTGGCCGTCCGGCTAAGAATGACGCCGTCGCTGCTCCGGCGCGCGCGCTGCAGCGCCCGCCGGGCCAGCTCACCGTCGTCGTCGTCCTCCTGGTCCTGCTGCTGCTGCTGCTGCTGCTGCTGTTTATCCACCTCAGCGTCCGCCTCTGAGGCCGGTGTCGACAAAAGGACGATCAGGTTGCGGTCGGCGCTCGACTTCCGGCGCGGGCTCTTTGGCCGCCTGTGGTCCTTCACGGGCACCGCCGAGCCGGAGACCGCCAGCGGCTTCAGCGTCCGCGCCGGCGGCTCCTCTGCCGGCGGCTGAGCGCCGTCGGCGCCCTCATGGCCGCCGTTGGCCTGGTGATGGTCATCGTCGCCGCCTCCCCCGGCAAGCCGGCGGCGTCGCTCCTCGCGGCGCCGGTGGCGCGCCTCACGTCGCTCCTGCTTGGCGCGATTGCGCTCCTCGCGCTCGCGCACGAGCTCCTCGAGGTCGAGCGCCGCCGTACCGTAAAGCGGATTGTTTGTGGTCTTGAGGTCGGCGTTGGACTTGCCCCGCATCCGGCCTCCGCCGCCACCACCGCCGCCTCCGCCGCCGCTCTTCTTGCCGGTCTCGCGCTTCTCGCGCTCGATGGTGTTGAACAGCGGCGACGACGGCAAGCCCGCCACCGAGGCCGCGAACGGCCGCGGCGACGCCGGCGGCGGCATGGAAGGCGATCCCGGGCCCCGCGGCAGCAAGCGGGGCGACGTAGACTGGTGGATGTCGATGTCGCCTTCGCCGTCGTCTGGCAGCAAAAGTCGCCGCGAGAGCGCCCGCTTGACGTTGATGCTGGCGGCTGTGGTGGAGCTCTCGTCGACGCCGCTGGCGGGCGAGCCCGCGCTCGAGCCAGAGCCCGAGTCCTTGCCCAGCCTCAGCGGCGAGAACAGCATCGACGCCCGCCGGCGGGCCGAGGGCATCAGGCCGCCGCCGCTGATGGTTCGTTTGGCGCCACTGCCGCCGCCGTCGTCGCTCGAGTCATCGCTGCTGTCCCCCAAGTCACTGTCGCTGTCGCTCGCGTCGTCGGCGCCGTCGTGCCCGCCGCCGCCGCCGGCCCCGGCGCGCTCCCACTCCTCCTTGTCCTGGTCGACGCCGTCGGTCTTGGCCGCGTCCTTGGAGTCCTTGAAAATGAGGAATTTCTCCTTGAGGACCAGCGACGCGCGGCGGGCCTTGGAGAGCTTGCGCGGCGAGACGCCGGGCGAGGCCGCCGGCGAGGCTTCGCTGTGGGGCTGCTTCAGGGTCTGGGAGCCGGTCAGCGTGACCGAGGCCGAGCGGCCGTGCCGTCGGTGGAACGGCTTCGGCGAATGAGAAGTATTTGTCGACGATATCGACGAGGCGGGCGAGGGCGCGGGAGGAGGATGAAAAGAAGAGTCGGTGGTGAGAGAGCGGGACGACGACGATCTCGTCATCGTCACGGGCATGAAGGAGGTGGACGACCGCGCGCGCGGCGAGAGGAAGGAGGGCGACGAGGCCGCCGCGCCCTGCGCGGGAAGGACGAGCTGTGGCGGCCGCGGCGGCGGGAAGTTCTTGAGCAGCGTCGACACGGAGATGGGCAAGTGGCTTCGTATGTAGTTCTCCATCATTAATGGCGCTGTTTTTTTTAAAAATTATTATTACGAATGAAAAATCAATTTTATTTTACAAAGATAAATAAAATAAAATTAAAAATTAAAAAATGTTGAGCTGATACCTTTCTGGAAGACGTAGTGCTTTTCGTCGGTGTCGACAAAGGGGCCGGCCTCCTCAGCTTCGCGGCCATTGTCTTTGGTCTTGTTCTCCTTGTTGGCGCTGATGAGGTCGTCCAGCAGCGTCTTCTTCGGCCTGTTTGTTGTTCATTCATTAATTAATAAAAAAATTCAATTCAATCATCGCGGAGCTTCTGTGTGTGCTGATGGGGCCTCAGCAGGTGTCGTAACCTGGGCCTGATGATTTGGCGGTCGAGCAGCATCTGGGCGAGGTACAGCGCCTCCTCGCGTTTCTTCAGCTGAAACTGCTCCATCATCCAGTCCACCGCCGCTCGACCTGCCTCCGCCAACCGCAGGACTCGAGTAAGACGAAGCAAAAAGCGAAGAGCGAAGAGCGAAAGCGAAGAAGAGAAGAAGATAAATAAATAAAACAAAAAAAGGGGCGAACGGCGAGCCTTTGAAGTAGGGGAGCGCGCCACGGCTTTGGATGAGCGGAAACGCGCGGCTCTCTGAGTGGAAGGCCGCTGCCATGACCTGCACCGCTGATTCTGGGTCTGTCCATCCCGCCCGCACCAGAAATTGGATCGTCAAGCGCGAGATTTTGGACTGGACAGGCAAAATTTGGCATATGACGCGTTGAATTCTTGATTTGCGCAGCAAGCGGCGTGAATTGGTTACCTATGGTTTGGACTTCGACACTGCCAAGTTGAATACCGTCGTCCTTGCCGACGAGCAGCATTTCCTCTAGGAGCTTGATCTCGGTGGCCTCGTCCATCCTTGCATACATTCGCTACGTTGAAAGGTGCAATCGCGCACCCGCTCGAATGGGGGGAATGAAATGAACAAATGTGTCGTCGGGTGGCCACCACTTAGTCCTCCCTCCTCATCGAACTCTTCCTTCCTCTTCTCTCGCACAACAACAGGAGGTCCTCTGCTCACGCCCTGGGGTGGCCGTCCTTCGTCGTGCGGACGAACAAACCTCAACAGCTGCTCTCCAACAACAAACTCAGCTGCGGTCGTCAGAGGGGAGAGGTCAGCCGGACGAGGAGCAGTTCCTGGGCTGTTTGTTATTGCCTCGTCATTCCCTGCGTTGCTAATTAATTTCTCTCAGCCATGCGTGGAATGTGGACGGCTCTCGGCCGAGAAGACATCACCAACACAGGCGCAACCAGGTTCAACTAGGCGCTACGCCTTGACGGATGATCCTGGACCAGAGCCTCTTCGTCAAGAGGAGCGCAGACATATCTCAACGCAAACGTACAACGACCACGATCCTTCGCAAGCGGCGAACCTGGCAACTCTCCACGCGTCAACACGAACACACAGCACTTCGAGGAGAAACGCAGCGATGTTCTCGGCGCGTGCCTTATGATGGAACCAGCCCAAGAGGCCGAGATCCCACCAAAGCCACGGCTGCCGAGTCGCCACACGGCTGCGCACGTAGTGTTGGTATTCGGGTGATCGTCCTCAACCGGGCAATCTTCGAATGCGGGCGGAGGAAGCGATTGGTCCGCAGTTGGGCCGTTCCCACCGCCATAGGCTATTGTGCCTCCTGGTTGTTGCCCACCGAGGTTGTGCGACAACAACACTCGTATTTTTTTCGAACCCCCAAGCGCATGAAGGTGGCGACGGTCGTCCAGCTGGCCGTGCTCGCGGTGGCTTTCTTCTGCTTTCAAGAAGGATCGGCCCAGCTGGTCGATTCAGTCCTCTGGCCCCTGTGCTGGGGCTCCAATACCTACAATCAGTCCACGGTGCCTCAAGAGTTTGTAGCGGTCTTCTCTCAGTTGAGCGCGGGTGTCCAAACAACGTGCGGCCGCGACAGGACCCGGATCCTCTGCTGGGGTGACAATACCTATGGCCAGGGTGGCGGTATCGAGGGGTATTACTCCTTTGTGAGTGTGGGCCTGCGCCACTTGTGCGCCATCGAGACCTACTCGAACACGACCTATTGCTGGGGCTCCAATGACAACCTCCAACTGGCGGTACCGCCCGGCGCCGCCTTACGGACGCTCTCCTCTGGTTGGTGGCACACATGCGGGATCCAATTCAACGGCTCTGTTCTCTGCTGGGGCGCGTCGGGGGCTGTGGACTTTGGCCAGACGACCGTCCCGACCCTCCAGCCCTTTGCGCAGATCGCAGCCGGTGCCTATCACACGTGCGGCCTGCTCAAGACCAGCTCGAGCATCCTCTGCTGGGGCAGCAACGCTTCTGGCCAGACCGCTTTCCCGGCGGACCCTTACGGCTGGATCCAGGTGGGCACTGGGGAGGCCTTCTCGTGCGGCCTGCTGGACGACGGCACGGTGCGCTGCTGGGGCGACAACACCTACGGCCAGCTTGACGTGCCCCGGGCCAGCTTTCAGTCCCTTTTGGTCGGTGGAAACTACGCATGCGGTTGGAAGGTGGGGACCAAGGAACTGCTCTGTTGGGGCTCCAACAGGGAGGGCCAGTTGAACATTCCGACGGGCTACAAATTGAGCGCCTTCACGGCAGGCGACAGGCACATGTGCGCGCTCGCGACCAAGTCATCTCCACTTCCGACTCCAGCTGCACCTTCCCCGACCACGACGCCATCTGCCACGCCCTCGAAGCCGCCAACGGCGGTGACGTTTGTGCCGATCACAGCCAACGTGACCGCCAAGTTCGGCACCGACGCTCCTGTGGTCAGCCTGGGCTCCTCCTCGTCCAGCAGCGGCGGCAGCTCGAGCTCGGACGTGTCCGTCCACTCGGAGCTCAGCCAACTGCAGCTCGACAACACGACCCTCAGCGGTGCGCCTTCTCCCGTCCCTCTTCCCAAGTGACATGTGCACATTTTGATGCTCACAACGATCATCACAGGGGTGCATTGGACGGTGAGCAACACGTCTACAGGAGGCGACAATTCGACCCAGGCCAGCGTGGTGCAGCACTACTCGGCCCTGCTTCCCGACAACGAGACCTCCTTGACCCAGAGCTACGGGTTCTACTCGCAGGCCCAAGCCATGCAGTTCAACGGGATCGAGTTCGCCATGACGCCCGGCTCGGTCAAGTGGTCCATCAACATCAGCCGCAGCGCCACCGCTGTTTCCAACAGCTCTGCGGCAGAACAAGTGGGCCCGCTCCAGTTCTTCTTCCGTCTTTCGACCAACGCGAGTCAGGCTCTCGCCGGCGAGGCCTCGCGCGTGCGTATGTTCACCGACTCGCCGCGCGAGCACATGACCACCTACTGGGTGCCATCGGGCTACGCCGACATCGTCGTCGAAGTGCAGCTGTTTGACATCGCCCTCGTGGACGGAGCCGTCCGCGTGGTGAACCACTCCATCGTCCAGCGCGACGACGGCGCCGCAGGGACGACGGCCTATGATCTCGTGCTCTCGTTCCCGCGGTTCACCAAGACGCTCGAGTACGACCCAAGCATCGGCCTCGGCGTGCTCTTGGGCGACGCCAGCGGCTCCGGTGGCGGGACCAGCAGCGACAACTCTGCTGTGATCATTGGCGTGGCCGTGGCGGTGCCCGTGGCGGTCGTGCTGGTGCTGATCGCGGTGGTGGTCGGCACTGCGCTGGCGGTCTACAAGAGGCGCCACTCCCGAACGGTCATCGTGGAACGGCTCCAGAGGTCAGCCTCAGCTTTCGAAGTGTAATACTAGTTGATACCATCATGAATGTGTCATAATTTATTTATTAATAAGCATTTTCATTTCTTTTTCTACGTGGAAGAAAAAACGCAAAAATCATAATGTTTTCTTATTTTTAAGCACATACAAGGTGTTACATGTAGAAGGAGGTTCATCTCACCTCTCTTGCTTCTTCTCCCTTCTTCTTCTCCTCTTTCTTTCTTTTGTGCCTTCTCCTCTCACCGCTCTACTCGTGTCAATTCTTCTCGCCCCTGCTCGCTCTCCTGGCCTGCTGCCGACGCCGCCGTCGTGGCGGCCGCCAGCATCATCGCGGCCGTCGCCGGTCCGACGTCGGGGCCGCCCGGGAGCGACGACCGCCTGAGCACGCGGGTCCTCGTCTCCACCGACCGGCGCGACTGCAGCGGCGACGGCGACGACGAGGAGCACGGCGAGATGGATGACGAGCCGAGGCTGTTCTTGCGCGGCATGTAGGACGGGTACGTCGGCGGGACGTCGGCCGCGGCGGCGTTCTCCATCTCGAGAAAGTCCTCGAGCAGGTCGTCCGACTCCTCGAGCGACTCCATCCGCGCCTTGAGGATGGACACGATCTTCAGGTCCGTGCTCGCCCGCCGGTTGGGCTGCAGGTTGGACAGATACTTGCTCCACAGGTCCGTCAAGTTGCCCTTGAGGATGCTCTCTGTTGTCATTGTTCACAAACAAACAATCAGAACATCATCTTCAATGCCTCTACGTGCTTCGACGTACCCGCGATCTCGTTGGCGTCCGGGGGCGTGGGCCGTGGGCCGTGGGGAATGAGGGCCGGCGCCGAGCAGCTGCGCTTCAGCTCGGCGGCGTGGGCGGCCGACGGCCGCGGCCGTCGCGAGAGGATGGCCGAGCCCGTGTGCCAATAGGCCACCCAGTCCTGGACGTTCGTGCTGTACGAGTCGGTCCGCTGCCGCCAGAAGCCGCTGCCCGACGGGGACTTGCGCCACATGTGCTCGGCCTCGTCCCACGAGTCGTACGACTCGTCGTCCTCGTTCGCCGCGAATCCTTGGCCATAGGCCGGGGCCGACATGCGGCGGGTCATCTCGGCCTGGTGCTCGACGTGGTCGTACATCAGCTGATGCGCGTTGTTGCTGTTGTTGTAGAACTCGCCGCTGCCGCCGCTGCTGCTGCTCGTAGTGGACGGGCCCAGGCGGCTGCCGCCGCGGCGGCGCGGCGACGCCCGGGTCGACGAAGAGCTCCTCGTCGTGCTCGTGCTGGGCAGCTCGCGCCCGGGATGATGCTGTTCGAACAGGTCCGGCTTGGAGCGGGCCTTGCGCAATTGAAACACGTCGCCCGGCCCGCCTGCTCCGCCTCCATGCATGCCACCGCCCCGCTTGGCCCCGTAGGCGCCACCGGTGGCGCCCGTGGGCGGGTTGCGCAGCGACGTGGAGCGGCTGAGGCGCGGGGAGATCAGGTGCATGAGCGGCCGCAGAGGGCCGGCCGCCAGCCCGCCGAGGCTGGGACTGGAGGTGGGTTTGGACACCGCCGACTTGCGACGACCGCGGGCAGCAGCCGCCTTGTTGGCGACGCTCAAGCGGCGCTTGTTTGGCGGAAGTTGAAGCGACGGCCCGCCGCCGCCGCCGGTGGCATAGCGCGGCTGCGGGTTGCGATTGGTCGAGGTCTCGGCGACGGTCTCGCTGAGCCAGTCCTCGTCGCTGCGCTCCTCGATCAGCTCGTCCTCGTTGTCGCCCGAGTTCTCCACCTCGGTGGCGAGCCTCGTCGTCGCGACCTCCTCAAACTCGCGCGAGTCTTCCCTCGACGAGCCAGGGGACTGCTGCTGTTGCTTCAGGCCGATGCGCGGCCACTGCTCCCCGAGCGGGGCGCCGGTGACGGTGAGCGTGAGGCCCTTGGCCTTGGGCGAGGACGCCAGCACGCTGACGACGTCCACCAGCGAGGCCGGGTCGCCCGGCCGGTGGTGCGCGTCGCCGACGCCGACGCCGCTGACGCTGACGTTGATGTCGACATTTTCGCTGTAGAGGCGGCGCAGCATGGTGGGCGAGTCGGACGAGAGCGAGAGCGAGTTGTGGACGGGCGACGTCGTCGTGAGCAGCGTCGGCGGCATGCCGGCAATGTCCGTGTTGGAGCGCTTCCGCTCCTGCTGGCCGAGCCGCACCGGCATGACGCCGGCCGAGCCGCTGCTGTTCATGGCCTGTGATGCGTCTCTGGCGCCGTCGCTGCCGCCCGCCATCAACAGCTGGGCCGGCGAGCCCGGCCCGGGCGAGCCCTGCCGTGGGGACTTGGGCCCGGGGGCCTTCATGGCGCTGATGTAGGCCGCCACGGCCGGATCGTTGAAGGGCAGGTCGTTGATCTTGTGCGGCTGCGACAGGTACTCGACCTGCGGCCCGGTGTCGCCCTCGTCCCGCCCGCGGTTGTTGTCGCGCGGGCCGCCGCTGCCCACCGTCGAGACGCCGGCGTTGGCGGTGCCGGCGCCGGCGGGCATAACGATGCCGCTTCCGCTTGTCGACGAGGCCAGCGGGTCGCGCTTGTTCTTGTTCTTGCGGTCCTTGACGTTGCGGATCATGTCGCTGACCTTCTCCATGGCGTTGATGCCGTTGATGCGGTTGAGCGAGATCCGCTTCTTGTTCCGCTTCTCCTGGCTCTTGAGCGACTCGGTCGATGCGAGCGAGATGCCCGACACGCTCCGGCCGCGCGCCGGCGTGACGCCGCTCACCGACCGACTGCGCGGCGGCGGCGTGCCGACAAAGCGGCCCACCGGGTTGGCCTCGTCAAACACGAGCGGCGCCGGGATCGGGGCGCTGGCGAGCATCGAGCCGGGCGTCAGCGGGCTTTGGCTGCCGCGCTTGCTTGCCACCGACGGGGTCGTCGAGCCCATCGAGTGGGACAGGCTCACCCGCCGCGGATCCGAAGGAGATGTCGTCGACTCCGAGCCCGTGCTCGTGCTGCTTGTCGTGGTGCTGCTACCCGTCGTGGTGTTCGGCCCGTCGGCGCTGCCGCGCAGGCGGCTGTCCTTCTTGATCTCCCACGAGCCCATGAGGCCCTCGCTGCCGGACCGCCACTTGCGGTTGACCTTGAGCTTGCCGTCGGCCCAGCCGGGCAGCGACATCAGCGGGTTGACCACCGCCACGGCGTTGTCTGCTGTTGCTGCTGCCCCCGCCGCAGCTGGCTCTCTCTGGCCGCCGTCGATGCCCGGCCGCAAGGCCCGCGCCGTCTGCGGCACCAGCTGCGGCGGCTCGCTCATCCTTTGTACGTCCTCTGGCGTTCGCATCATGGCCCCGGCACTGGTCGACAATATGGAACTCGTCTTGCGCCGCCGTTTCTTGTCCATGTTGCTGTTTGTGCCTCGCTCGTCGTCCATCTCCTGCTTGCCCGCGCAAGTCAGCTCCACCAATCAGCGCTCGACTCTCAGAGGAGGGGACTCGAGAGGACCCGAGACGTACCGAGGCCGAGGAAGTGGCCGAGTCCTCCTCGCTCCCCGAGCCGCTGGTGGGCCCGAACCAGTACTCCTCGTCGTCGCTGTCCAGCATGCGCCGGGGCTTCCGGGACAGCGGCCGGTCCTGCAGGGCGGACGACGGCTGCTGGGCCGTCCCCGACGCCGATGGCGATGGCGACGATGACGACGACGACGACAAACCGCGTTGGCTCTTCCGCGCGTCCCGCCGGCTCTTCTCGCGCTTTGGCTTGGGCTTCTTCTCTTTGTCTTTCTTCTTGTCCGGGTTCGCCACCACGAGTGGTGGCGGAGGTGGCGGCGGCGATGGCGGCGGCTGCCGTTCGTTGAGGCCATCGTACCTGATGATGAAGATGAAGATGGTCATGGTTATGGTCATGATTGAGATCAACCCAGTCGTGGTGGTGGTTGATGATGAGGATGATGATGGTGATGACGACGATACAAGGAAAGAGAGGGGCGGGGGGTACATGAGCATCGCCTCGGCGAGCTTGATGGTGCCCAGCTTGATGGTGCGGAAGAAGGCGGCTTGCTGGGCGGGCGTGAGCGAGTGCCGGATCTTGAGGCGGGACACGGGCTTGTTGCTCCCGAGGAGGTCGTCGTAGTTCTTGATGAAGGCCTCCATGAGCTTGTGCGCGAGCAGGGAATCGCCGAGCAGGGAGGCGATCGAATTCTCTTCCCCGTCGTTGTTGGGCGGCGGTCGGAGGATGGTCGGCGCAAACACGATCGCCAGATTGCGCGAGTCCATTTTCGTTACGCTCTGCGAGGTGGAGGAACTCGAGCGCATGAGCCAACCCATCACCATCATCATCACCACCACCCCACTTTCAACGTTGTTGTCAACGCAAGTACCTTGTTTGCAGCGACCACCTGCAGAAACCCAACTAGTCGGGCCAGGACGGCCTTGTTGCCGGGCGGCAGCAGTTCCAAACACTGCCGGATGCACTCCAGCCGCGTCTCCTCATCGGTCACCTCTATACATGTAGAGAATGATGAACCCCGCTTGTTGGACATGGACGAGGGGGGAGGGGAGGGAAAAGTAGTATGTACCAACGGCAGTAATAAAGCAGTGGTAAAGCTCGGTCGTGAGCAGCGGGTCGGGCAGTTTGTTGAAAAAGAGCGTTATGATGCCCGCCACAGTGTGCACGTCGAGATTGGAGAGATCCACGGGTTTGCCCTTGTCGTACCGCGCCTTGAGCACCCTCGAGGTAGCTGCCGAACCGGCAGTGCGGAAAAGACCCTCGGTGTTCAACCCTGTAGATGATCAAAAGCAGGGATTCGACGCCATTGAAAAAGAATTTAAAAGATCTGATCTTTTAATTTCTGCTTCCCGTTTTCTTTCTTGCTGGAATCGTACCGTTGTTTTGCTCAAGGTAGGAAAGGGGGCCTTCAACGACAGGGGGCACCCCTGGTTTGAGAGGATCAAAGAGGTGATCCCTTCGCCCCCCGAACCAGCGGGCTGGTTTACGAAGGTTGTTCTTTTTCATTGATGGGGCGGTTGTGTGATGGCTCCAAGAGGAAGTTGAAGATAAGTGAGGCGACAGGTCAGCAGCCCACGGATGGCATCGATTCGGAAGGAGCTGATAACGCCTTCCTCACCCTTTCGACGAGAAGTGGAAGTGTGAAGTGAGTCTCTAGTATCCCACTCCGCGCAGTTGCGCTCGCGAGGCAAGCTGCTGTGTTATTTAGCTGTGTTTCCCTCCCTTCACCCTCTTTTCAGCAGTAGTACGCTCGCCAGGTCACGATACGGTCGTGGCGGTGCCCAACTTAGGGCACCACATTCCTTTTTCCAAGTCTTGAGCATAGTTGCCATTCTTCAAAAGCCAGGAATTCATGCCGACTTTTCCTTATTACGAAATTCTAGTTCACATTTTAGGAATACTCGCGTGGTGGGTATGGGCCAGGCAGGCTGGATTCGTGGAGAAGTGCGGGCTACTGGGCGGCAGACGCGTCTCCTTCGGCTGGGTGCTTGGCGCAGCAGTAGGGGTGCAGGTCAAACGCGCAACGCTTGCAGTGGTAGACCCAGCCGGTGCCCGGCCGCATGCACTTGTTGCATCGGTAGACGCCCGTGTAGACGGCCTTCTTGAGCTTGAGCGGGTGCTCTGGGTGGACCGTATCCTGCACCACCTTGGGCCACTGCTCCGGGCTCAGCTGTGCGGCGTCGGTACCCGTGGCGGGCGCAGGCGCGTCGGTCTCCTTCAGATTCCACGAGCCCTCGGTCGGGTTGAAGCTGATCGTGAAGGTCTTGTTGCTGCTCTCTCCCTCGAGCTGTGGCACGAAACGAGAATAAGAATGGCAACTGAAACAAGAGAAGAACGACAGATTGACTTGCGCAAGAACTGTACCGCGTAGGCGAAGCGGAAGGCTGGCTCACGGTAGTGGCCCATGAATTGGAGCTCGATCTTGGCCTCGCTGGCGGCCTGCTCCTGCGGGGAAGCACGCTCAAAGACGTAGGAAGTCTCCATGCGGCCCAGCACCGACTGGGTCTGCTTCTTGTGTGTCGGACCATCGGGCAGGAACTGTGCCTTGACCGCGGTGAAGAGCGAGATCGGCGTGCCATCTACATCGATGGCCTCCACTGTTTTTCGTGTTCGTATTTCTTTGAGTAATCATCGGTTAACAAGGAACAAATGGGGTCTCCATACCAGCAAGAGAGTCCTTCGTGTGGCGCACGTTGACGAAGCGGTTGAGGACGAAGGGCGGAGTCTCAATCCCCAGCGCTTCCATCACACCAGCCATGACCTGGTCCGTGCGTCCGTGGATGCGCAGCGTGCTAGATGGGGAGGAGACCAGGCCGGATGAGATCGTTCGGGCTTGAGCTCAGAGGGAGGGGGGGGGCAGAGGAGGAGATAAACGCACCTCAAGGTATCGAGAGGCGTGCGCTGAAGGTTGATGATAACCAGGTTGCCTCCGCGCTTGGCCACTCGCTTGGGCAGGTCGTTCGCCGGAGACACCGTGAGGGAGGATCCCAAGCATACGATCAGGTCGGCCTTGTCACACTCATCATAGGCGCGCTCGAGGTCCTGCGCTCATCGTTCAGGTTTAAAAAAAGGTCAAAACTCAGCACGAGGTTGCAGCTGTTGGCGCACCTTCATGGGCAAGTTCTCGCCAAAGTTGATGATGGTGTCGAGCAGGGGCCCACCGCAGCCGGGCGCGGTGCACCGCCGGCCGGTCTCGTGCGAGCCCGCGGCCGAGTTGTGGCACGTGTCAAAGTCGCGCATGTACTCCTTGCCGCACCAAGTGCACATCTCGAGGTTGGAGTTGCCGTGGAGCTCGCTGATGCGGCTTGGATGGATGCCGCTCTTGCGGTGGATGCCGTCCACGTTCTGTGAGATGACGTAGCTCAGGCGGCCCAGATCGTGCAGCTTGACCATGGCCATGTGCGTGCTGGTAGGCACAGCACTAAGCATGGGCACGGTCTTGGCCTTACGCTTCTCACCTGTGGCCTTGAGCGTCCACACGCCCTCCGGGCCGCGATAGTCCGGGATGCCGGCCGACGTGCTGATGCCCGCACCGGTGAAGAACACACAGTGGCGCGAGTCCCGAATGAGGCCCGCCAGAGTCTGGATCTTGGCCGCCAAGTCCTCGGGCTTTTCCTCGATCTCCTCCATTTGCGTGAGGGTCTTGTGGGCCGTGTAGCGACCGCCCGTGCCCGAGCTGCCGAACTTGGATGCGTTGAGCCTAATCGACGAGACGCATGCCAGGTCAGCACAAGAGTTGGCCCGTCGCGGTAAAAGGAGGCCGTGGGATCGCGTACAGGCTGAGCAGAGGCCGGAAGCGTTCATCTGCGATGTAGGAGTCGCACTCGTAGCACCAGAAGGAGAAGTCTGAGAAGCTCACGGTGATGGCGTGGCCGGACTCCTCGTTATGCTTTTTCATGTGTCCCGCCACGTAGCGGGAGCAGAACTTTTGGCCGCCTGGGTTGTTGAAGTGGGTCAGTCAGGCAAGACCAGGAAGAGTGAGGTTCATGTGGAACGCACACTGAAGGCAGGCCCAGTTCTCCTTAGAGTCATTACAAGTGGCGCAGGGTCCCAGTGCGGCGACAGCCTGGAGCGCCTCCTTGGAGACGTTCAGCTTGACGTGCTGGTTGATGTGCGGGCAATCGCGCTTGGGTTCCACATAAAAGCCTGTGTGGTGAGGGTCCGGGTACAGCCACATCAGAGTCAGGTGAAGGTCAAGTGAAGGTCAGGTGAGTGCGGGTCCAGTGTGGGTCTTGCTCAGCAAGAACATCACCGGGGTGGTTTGTTGGTGCGAGGAGACAAGACACTCACGGCTGAGGGTGTTTGCACGTACCCGTCTTGCCTTCTTCGAATTCAGTCTCCATGGTGGTGGTTGTTGTTGTTGGTGTGAGTAAGAGTTCTGTTGCGTTGCAGTTCTCTTTTCTTCCTCTTGTTGGCGGCCGCTTCGGAGCACACTTTTCAGCGCTCCACCACTTTTTTTTCCGCCTTAAATTTCTTTTGCCCGTGTCTACGTTAAAAGGCTCTTGTTGGAGATGAACGTAACGCAGGACGCTGGTTCGGTTGTGCTCGAGAAGCCCAAAGGTTGACCTCCACTCCCACATACGAGTAATATTGGCTTTTTAATCTATTTTTTCTACATTTATTGGTGCAGGTCAGGGCTCGGCCAACTACAGCCGCGCCGTGGCGCTGCTGCACCAGAGTGAGGCCGACTACGAGCCACCCTCACTGCCGTTCCCCCTGTTCCCGCCTGCTGTTGTGGCGGAGTGGGCCCAGAACGGCCCGCCCGCCTTTGGTACCCCCTTTTATTTGCATCACGCAGCCTTTCCGCCTCTGCACGGAACTGACGCCGACGCGTGCGCCCGCGTGGCCAGGTGCCGAGATGAAGAAGTGGTTCCACTTCCAGCCGGACGTCCACTTCCTCAACCACGGCTCCTACGGCGCCATGCCCCGGCCGGTCAAGGAGATCCACCGCAAGTGGCTCGATTACGTGGTTCGTGCTCGCGCGAGGTCTTGTCGTGAACGAGCAAGCAAACGTGTGTTCATCACTCACTGGCCCGTTCCGGCCACACACACGCAGGAGGAGCAGCCGTGCCGTTGGTTCAACTGCGAGCTGTTTCCGCTGATCAGCCACGCCACCCGCGCCCTGGCCAAGTTCATCGGTACCGCCCTTGCGCTCCAGCGCTGGCGGGCCAACCCCCATTTGACCCCCCCCCCAATCGCCACCACGATCACTGCAGGGGCCAAGCCGAGCGAGGTGGCCTTTGCGCGGAATGCCACGACGGCGGTCAACGCCATCCTCCGCTCGTTCCCCTTCCAGGACGGCGACGGCCTCCTCTGCATGAACTTCACCTACGGTCCTCCCCTCCCCCCTCCGCCCAAATCGCCCATTGGACCGGCTGTCCTGACGACATCTGGGACTGGGACAGGCGCGATCAAGAAGACGCTGCAGTACGTGCTGCCCCGGCAGAAGGTCGACATCGTCGAGGTGCAGCTCGGCAGCCATCCTACCGGGTCGCACGTGATCGAGCGCGTCCGCGAGGCGCTCGAGCGCGACGTCGCCCGGCGGATCCGCGTGGTCCTGCTCGACCACATCATCTCCCCGCTGGGCATGGTCCTCCCCATGGTGCTTGCCCCCCCCCCTTCTCAAATTCGCTTTCGTCCGTGTCGTGTTTGAGCTCAACTCGCCCCCTGGGCCGGTCGGCCACCAACAACTGCAGCGGGAGCTGATCGAGATGTCCCACGCCCACGGCGCGCGGGTGCTGGTTGACGGCGCGCACGTCGTCGGGCAAATCCCGCTCAACCTCCACGAGCTCGGCGCTGATTATTTCGTCTCGAATTGCCACAAGTGGCTCTACGCCGCACGCGGCTGCGCCTTTATCTGGTACCAACCACTCTTACCCACATTGGTCAGTCGTCTGGGCCCAGGCGATGATGAGACAGGAGACCCACACACGCCACACTCTGGACTCACACGCAGGGTCAAGGAGGAGTATCAGAAGGAGGTCCGGCCGGCCGTCATCTCGCACGGCTACGAACAAGGCTTCCACGCCGAGTTCATGTGGCAAGGTCTGCAGCCCGATTGGCCAGAAACATACCAACATACGCACACGGGCTGCTAACATCTCTCACCATCACCACCAAAACATGACAGCGACGGACGACTACACGACGTTCCTCTCGGTGGTGACCGCGCTCGAGTTCGTGCGGCTGTGCGGCCCCGACAAGATCGTGCACTACAACCACGAACTCGCCGTCAGCGCCGGTGCGTGTGGCCACGACGAGAAGATCCTTGAACCCTGCTCTGTCACCTGTGCGCTCATGGCGATGAGGCTGACCTCGCCCCTGATGTCCCTTTACACCAGCCCACGAGCTGGCCCAGGCCTGGGGCACGGAGGTCGTCGTGCCGCCGGAGGACTTTGCCGCCATGGTGCGACATCTCCAACGCGCGCGCGTGTGCTGTTTGTCGCTGACACTGCGACCCGCATGCACACATGCAGGCGCTGATCCGCATGCCCAAGCCGACACGCCACAACGAAGATGGCGAGGGCGCCGACGCCATCTGCAAGCTTTTGTGGAACGAGTTCCAGGTCGAGGTCATGATCTTCCCGCTGCCCGAGCTGGGTCTGGTGGTGCGCATCTCGGGGCAGATCTACCTCGAGCCGCGCGACTACACCCGCTTTGCCGAGGCCGTGCTGACCCTCATGCGCGACGGACGCTATTGAGCGCCTGTCCTTGGGGGAGTTCAACAAGTGAAGGGAATGGTCCTGACAGTAGTCAAAAGGCCAGTTTTACTTTGTGGTGCCGCCAAGCCAGACCCGGTAGAGGCGCATGTCGCTGTTGCGCTCATGTGGCGGCAGCACGGCGTCGGCATCCACCCGCACAAAGGCAAACCTGCCCTCGGCCAGCAGGCCAAAGAACTCGTCGTCCCACCTTGCCGTCGGCGTGTGAGCGCCCTTCCCATCATCATGCTCGCCGAGGTGCTGCGCCGTGCGACCGTCGTCGTTGCAGAGGTAGCAGTAAACGGTGTGAGACGGTTGATTGATGCGGCAGATGTGGCGGAGCGTTTCGATGAAGGGGCGGTAAAGCGAGGCAAAGTAGATGCAGTCGGCTGCAAGAACCACCTCCACCCCGGCGGCAGCCGTGTGGCCTGGCCCACCCTCGGCCCAGTAACTGGCGTCTTCCCAACGCATCCAATCGAGCTCCATCGACACCGCCCGATTGACGACGTCCAATCGTCGATTAGCGCGGATGTTGTCTTCAATCTGAGGCAGCAAATCCGCTTTGTCGGTCAATCGGACCTCTAGGCACTGCTCATTCTCTTCTCCAACTGCGCCAATGCATCGGTACGGCGGAGCGAAGGTCATTCCGATCCCCAGCAATCCTGTTCCGGCGCCCAATTCGAGGATCGTTGGTCGATGCCACGCTAGATCGCAACCCTGCTGGGCCGCACATTGAGAAAAGAAACGCAGCATGTGCACGCTGGCGCCCCACACGCGCCCACCAAGATGCATTCGCGATTCTTGTGCGATGGAGATGGTGTGCCCGAACGCCGCAACCTCGTAATTCGGCGTGCGGTGGGTCTTCTTGCTGAAGAATTCGCCAAACAGACCTCCATCATCTCCTTCATCCTCGCTCATTTTAGTGCGTTTTTGATTATTGGCCAAGCGCCAAGCAGCGCGAGGCGAGTGAGTTGCTCACATGAGGAGGCAGTGGTGGTGTGTGTCTGGCAGCACGGGCGGCCCGTTTGTCGTTCCTCCAAAGTCGCCAGCTGGCGTTGTAGTCGAGGAACCGTCGCCGGCCTGTTGAGGCGCGCCGCCATCTGCTGCCTGTTGGCTCCTGGCGGCGTAGCTCGTGCGCAGCTCCTCCTCCGCCTTGAGCCTGCTGTTGATGTCTGATGCACCACAACAACAACACAACAGTAAGGCCACAGGTCCATTCTGTGTTGAAGAGGCGAGCAGCAGACCTTGAAGCGAGTAGAGCGAGTTGTAGTGGAGCTCGGCAAGGAAGGAGAGCCACAGGCTCTTCTGGGTCTTGACCCCGCCCTGCGGACGGATCTCCATCCACGGCGTGTCCTTGTACGACGTCAGCAGGTGGATGACCACGCCGTAGAGGTTGGCCGCGGCCTGGAGAGTGACGTGATCGCCCCACGTCCCGCGCTTGTCCATCGCGTCGCAGTAGGTGTTGTAGTCGTCCGGCACGTACTGTTTGAACTCGTCGGCGTGCGCCTGGAGCCCACCCGCCAGGCGTGAGGCTCGTCTGTCTTCGACGACAACAACAAAAACAACGAAGACAAAGGACTTGAGGGGTGTGACGTTGTACGCGGAGGTAGTTGACGACGGTGTGGCGCACGACGGCCGCCATGCCCGTCGTGCGGTAGAGCTGGTCGGCCAGGGATGCGAACTGGCAGTCGCCGTTGCCCGGGACGGCGAACTCGGCCAGCGTGTACATGTCGAGACGCCGCTGGAGCAGCTGCTTGCCGTTCATAAAGTCCTCCGGCCGCTCCGTAAACTGTTGAGCCACCACAGCCGTTGCTCGATTGAGTGAAGCCGATCAACAACGGCCGCGGCGCGGCAGCAGACGTACGCTGGTGGGCGGGTTGACGCGCGGTCGGAAGGCTTCCTTGATCGCCGAGACCTCGTCCACCATGCCCGCCTTGACCTGCGTGTGACGTCAGCCAATGAGCCCTCGTGGGAGTACGAGCGCAGAACGCTTCACGTACGCGGTGCATGACGCGTCGGATTTTGCGGTCGAAGCGCCGCCCGATGGAGATCACCTCGGCTGATGGGTGGCCGCACAACGGCGCGTGAGTCAAAACAGAAGAAGATGTGAACACCAAAGAGGAGCAGCACCAGAGGACACTTGCTCGCTCTGCGCCACGGCGCGCGCGATGGCCTCGTCGCTCTCTGTGTTCACCACCATGCCCTGGAGACACACAGCACAGCACAGCACAGAAGCACGATGAGATCAGCCCCCGGCTCGGAGAACCACATGAGGAGGCTCACGAGGGTGGCACAACACCTTCTCGAGCGAGGGCATGCGGCGTAGGCTGTCCCGCACGTTGGGCGGCAAGCGGCCCATGGCCCGCGCTGCCAGGTGCACACAAACAACAACGCCAGTCAGCAGAGGACGTGAAATGTGAACCTGAGGACCGAGGGAGCAAGCGTGCCGGCTTCCTGGGAGAGGGACTCCACGGTTTCATCGTCTTCTTCGGCCAAGTCGTCCTCTACGTCAGCGTCTGCGCCATGGCCAGCTCCCGCATGTTCCAGCGCGGGTGGCGCCGAGAGGGTATGATGATGTTGATGTTGGTGATAAGGATGCGGTGGGTTTGTTTGTGGTGCTGGAGGAGGAGATGCGGCAGATGGGCCAGAGGGAGAAGAGGAGGAGAGAAGACTGCGCCCCCACAGCAGACCGCGGCCCTTCTGCGCTTCGGCCTCAGCCAGTGCTCGAGCTATCGCCGCATCGTTTTCGGTGCCCTGAATCGCTGGTTGAGGCTGGGTTGGCGCCAGTTGTGCGTGCGCCTGGATCATGTGGTCCATCTTGGGTGTTGTAGTTTTTCGCCGTTTTTACTTTGTTTTATTGCTTCCATTCTGTGGGCAATTCCAGGGGAACTATTGGGCGTTTGAAAAGCTTTTCTGAAATCATTTGGGATAGTGGAAGGAAACACTTCTCTATTATTCTTATCAATTTTGTGTCGGAGAAGAAGGATATGGCGACCCACCCGCTGCCGGCGGGCCTGCTGGCGATGCAGCTCGCCACGGTTGACGTCCTCGGGTCAATGTTCTGCCTGCCGGGAGAGTTGACCATGTCGCCCGATGACACGGCTGCGCTGGAGCGCCTTCGCACCTTTGTCGAAGCGATGGAGTCTGACTCATCGATGGTATCCCTTCCTCGTGCTCTCAAGCTCTTCATCACAGTCAACTTTACGCCCGAGGCAGAGACCCCGTCCTCATCGCTGCAAATCCGTTCGGCTCAAGCTCCCAAAATTCGCGATTACAAGCTCATTCTGGAGGTAGCCCTGCCCCTAATGTCAGCACAGCCCATGACGGATGAGGACGTCGATGCGCCACCGCCCGTTCTCTCCCTGGAATGCCCTTCGTGGATGGAACACTCAATGCACAGCACGATCGTCAGCAACTTACCGTCAGGCGAACCTGACTGCGTGCTGCCCGCCATCGATTATCTGAAAGAGGCGGTGCAGCCTTACGTTGACGACCTCGTAAAGAGCGCAGCCGCCGCAGCAGCGGCAGCGGCAGCCAACAGGAACCGACGACGACATGATGAAGTGGAGGAGGGGCTTATACGCGTGTGGTTCTACTTCCCGTCGCTCTCCACGCGAGAGAAGCGAGCAGACATCGTCAACTGGGCTCCGGGCTACAAGCTCACCGGCTTTGTGCTCGCAGGTGCGCACACAGTGATGAACCACTTGCTGGGGTTGAATCAACTCAGTTCGAACCTCGTACCCTCGCAGGCAAGCCGGGCGTACTGTGCCTTGAGGGCACCTCCTCCAACATAGATGCCTACATGACGGCCATTAAAACGCAGAGCTGGGCCGACGTGCCCTCGTTCCAGAAGAAGGTGAGTGAAAAGTGGCGAGAGGTGAGCCATGGCATCGACCCCATCCGACGCGTCTTCGACGGGATGACGGAAATCACGTCCTCTGTGCCCATGCACGGCGCGCGAGGGAATCGAGGCGAGATGGCCGAGGTGGAGCGCATTCTTACCGAGCGAGGCTTGGGAGAGGCCTTTAGCAAGGTATTCCTGTAAGGGAGTAAGCCTCAAAATACACGTTAAACGTTGCTGTGCCTCGAAGCTGCCATTTTACCGACGTGTGCATGCGGAAGAAGGCATGGGGCAGCTCAGTTCAGCTACTTTGTTTTTCTTTTTATATGTTCATAAGAAGTGAAGAAAATAGTCAAACAACCTCAACGCGTCCAACTGACGCCTTGCCTTTGAGCATCCATCTTTTTGATCAGTTGCCGATTTCGATGGGCAGCCAGGCATCAATGTTCTTCCAGCTGTTGATGGGTCGCGACCGGATGGGGAACGCCAGGTGCTGCACGTTTTAGCGCCATGTCAGAAATGGCGCGAAACAAAAATGTCGACAAGAAGACGGGTGCGCGTACCAGCTCGTGCTTGACGGCAGCGCTGGACTTCTCGACCTTCTTGGGCAGCCTGTAAGCGTCGGTGCCCTTGAAGTCGGTGTACTTGTCGAGTGGGAACCGCGCACCGCAGTAGAACTCATCCTCGGTACCGGTGGGGACACCCTAAACCAAATTAAATTTAGTAACTTCGCCGCGGGAGGGAGGAGATGCCGAAACGTTGGTGCCGTACCCTTTCAGCCTCGCCCTTCTTGGGCTTCTTGGCCTTCTTCTTGTCCTTGCCATCACCCTCAGCCTTGACGCCCTTGGTTTCGAGGACACACTTGATGGACTTCATGGTCTTGCCAGTCTGATTCTTGATTTCAACTGGAGAGGAAAATCATGGAGTGATGAAAATTAATTGACATTGTCAAGATTAGACGAGTGCGGGAAAAAAGAGAGTACAATGAATGAGAAATATGAACGTACACTTCAATTCGACCTTCTCCTCGGGCTTGTAGGGTCTGTTCTCGATAGAGACGGTGAACTCAATGTGCTTGTCCTTGGCGAGTTCGAAAGTCTTCTTGAGGACCGTTCGGCCATCAATGACCACAACTGACTGCTCATCGTTCTTGTTCTTCTTGGCTTTCTTGTCCTTCTTCTTCTTGTCGGCCTTCTTCTTGCCGTCTCCATTGTCCTCCTTAGCCTTCGTCTTGGGCGAGGGGGGATTGTAGATCTCGGGCTCCTTCTTGGCCTCGGCGCTACGCGGCGTAGTGGTGGCCGAACGCGGCGAGACGGGCTTGGTCTCCTTCGAGGCCGTCTTATCGCTCGTCGTTGACTCCTCCTCACTCGTCTCCTCTGTCTCCTCCTCGCTCGTCTCCTCTTCCGACTCTACCTCTTCGCTCTCCTCCTCCTCAGACTCGGAGTCAGACCGCCTCTTCCTCTCATCTCCCGAAGACGACATTTTGTGTAGTGGGGTTGATATATCTGTAGCAAGAAGAAGCCAACATAAACGAGACAACAACAAGATGAGAACAAGGCCGCACAAACAAAAAACCAACCAGTAGAAGTACGTACGTGAAAGGCTTGAGTCTTTCTTCTGCTGGGTCTTGGATGTGGTGAAAGAAAGTGGCGAAGGCGAACGTTGGCCCTTCTTTGCGCGCGCGGTCCGGTTGCACCAACCGAAAGCCCAGGTCGACGGCAATAATGAGAAGCCACCAGCAACTGGTCGTCCTACCGCACCACAGCAGGACAACCAAGAAGTGCCAAGCATACTTTATTAATTAAGTGTTTTGTCGACACGCATAGTTGGCGAGTCAGGCACGGACACATCTGCCGCGAGATTCGCACACGCCGACAACCAATGGTTTACACCCGCCATCCAGGAAACCGCCAATGGGGCCTGCTGCATTGTACTGTTTTGTTGGCGGCGTGCAACCAACCAACTGACTGCGCACATATGGACATGCGGTGCAGCGGGTAACTAAGGGAGGTCCCGAACGGAGAGTCCAGATTGTGCTTCCAGCCGCGCACAAACTCATCCGGCTCCTGTCCTCTCTACCCACAGCCCACACACCACGAGAGCCATCGTTCCGCGAGCTAACCCTTTATCCCCTGCCTCCACCCAGCTAGCTGATTCTCAACCTTGCGCGCAAGCTCACTCACCTCAACCTTGCTCACAAACCACAACGCCTTTCAGAGTCAACATCAAAGTTTCAAAATCTTCTCTTCACACCAAGTTCTGCTCTTGACGATCATCCAAGCTGTGCGAAGGCAAGACTATGGCCAACGAGGCTCACGTGCTGTGGGCGCACCTGCTGCTACAACAACTGCCCGCACAGCCAGACGGCATGAAACAATGGTGCCACGGCGACCCATTCCTGTGCCTTGGGTCTTCACCTTCTTCATCTCCTCGTGGCGATCCTCCAATTCGACACCGCTCCTTCCTTTCCTCTACATTCGAAACTATGCAGACGCTCTGGCCTTCCCCAGCAATCAGCCTCAACACGTCTCCTCATCCCAGCAAGGACCAGCGGGAGCCTCTTGCGGCCACTTCCTTGCCACCAGCCTGCTACGAGTCCACCCAACCCATGATGGCACGAAAGGCGAAAACACGGCGGTGCTCGCTTTGTCACACTACGGCCAGTTGTCAGTGGCGATCCGGGCCCCAAGGCAAACCATCGTATGCTTCCCTTGATCACGCACCCCAGAAATCAGGCTGGCACGGAACTTCAGGACAAAACTGACATAAGAACTATTTCCCAACTGCCTCGTGGCTGCAGCTTGTGCAACGCGTGCGGGCTACGTTATCGCCGAAAGTTAGCCTCTTTCGAGACCACTGCTCGTCTTCGCGGTGGGGAAGACGACGCGTCCGACGAACACTCGCCCAGTCTTGCTCTCTCACCCAGAGGCAGTACTGACTCAGCACCCAAGCGGTCCGACATCCACAAGCTCCTGAATTAAGACGACTTGGCGTTGGGAAATGGAAATGGAAAAATGAAATAAAATAAAAAAACTTTTTGTATTCTCTTCATCATTTTATTCAATCTTAATCAAAAAGGCCACAACATGGAGCCCTCCGCGCCTAATGCTGGTAAGGCCTATCCAGTGGTGGCGTGATGATAAAAATAGGTTTTTACCTTCCCCCTGTGCCGTACCAGACGCGAGCAAGCCGGGCAGTGAAGCGGAGTTGCGAGCCCTGAGCCACGAACAGCTGGTCCAGTTCATTCTTCAGCACTGGGCTGCTTCCCCCTCCAGTTCCTCCTCAGACGCGGCGGTACCCACAAAGAAGCGAGAGAGGGAGGAAGAGGCAACGAGCAGCGGCACCACTGGTGAGGCCGAAGAGGCCCTCGCCGCCCCCGAGAAAAAGAAGGTGAAGGTCAAGAAGGTGAGCCAAACCACAACCGCAGGGCTTGTCCTCGACTTGGCAAAGCCAACCTCTTGACTGTTCTGTGTGGCGGCGCAGGAGTTTGACATGTCGCGGTTCCACCAGCGCTACATCGCCCTTCAGCTGGCCTACCTCGGGTGGCAATACGACGGCCTGGCCGCGCAGAATGACACAAACAACACCATCGAGGTGCGTGCGCGACTTCCTGCAGCCGCGGCACTTTCTCTCTCTCTCTCTCTGTTGTTGTTGTCGTTGTGACATGCCCGCCCTCCTCGCGACTCCACCAAACAGAGCCACCTGATCGCCGCGCTCAAGCGCGTGAAGCTCATCACCGACCGGCCATCGGCCAACTACAATCGCTCCGGCCGCACGGACAAGGGCGTATCGGCCCTGGGCAACGTACGCTGCGCCTGCTGCAGTTATGTGCCCAGGACCACCCATCCACACTGACACTACGCCCACGCGCCTGCTGTGTGTCTCTGAACAACAGGTCATCTCGGTGCTGGTGCGCTCCAACATGAAGCCGGCAGGCGAAATGGTGGATTCCGCCACCGGACAGAAGGCCGTCATCTACGCCGACACGCCTCTCGACACAAGCGACCCAAAGAAGGGTGAGCGTGCCCAATTTATTTCAATTTATTGCAAATTATTATTTATTTTGATTTTTAAATCCTTTTTCGTGGTGGGCGCTCAGAGGAACTGCCCTACCTCAAGATGATCAACTCGGCCCTGCCGCCGGACATCCAGGTGCTGGCGTGGACGACCGTGCCCAGGGACTTTTCGGCCCGTTTCAGCACACTCGACCGCACCTACAAGTATTTCTTCCTGGCCCAGAACGACCTCGACGTTGCTGTACGCGTTCACGTTGTTGTTGTGCTTTCTCTCGCCACGCCTTGGAGCCTGAACGGGACGACCTCGTTTGTGTGCGTGGGCGACACGACGGGCGTGTAGCGCATGCGGGAGGCTGCGAAGAAACTCGAGGGCGAGCACGACTTCCGCCACTTTTGCAAGATGGATGTGGTCAACGTGCACAACTTTGTGCGCACCATCTACTCCTTTGAAATCGTCCCCGCCGACACCACGTACGCGCTTCTCTTCCATTTCCATTCATGAGTAATGGTTGTCTTCTCACGACATTGTAGGACGGTGCCGGGTGTGGCTGAGGGCACCATGTACACACTGGTCATTCGCGGCCAGGGCTTCTTGTGGCACCAGGTACGGGAACCATTTTTATTTTTATTTTTGGCCATTTTTTCGATCCTTTATTCAACAAAAGCATTAAAAGTTTATTTTAATGCTTTGCTGGCGTGACATGGCTGGCATCACCACCTTAAGGTGCGCATGATGGCGGCTGTGCTCTTCCTCGTTGGTTCCGGCCGGGAAGAGCCCTCGGTACGACCTACCTGCTCGTGGTGCTGTGCTTGGCTCCTTCCAGTCGGCGCTTGATTTGCTGACGTGGACGAGACGCTGGTGTACAACAACAAGGTGGTGGACGAGCTGCTCGATGTGGGTCAAGTCGAGGGCCGGCCGCACTACGAAATGGCCTCAGAGATCCCGCTGGTCTTCTGGGAGGCCTCTTACGAGGGCCTCGAGTGGACCTACGAGCCCGGTAGGTGACTCGAGCTCCGCCTCGCAACAACAGGCCCTGGCTCACCACACCCCCGGTCAGCGGCGCTGGCTCAGGTGCACCGGGTCTTCAGCGAGCGGTGGAAGCGGCTCGCGATCCAAACGGCGGTGGCTCACGCCTACACGACCTTCCTCGAGCACCGGTATGGCCCGCACGCCCGAGCGCGCTGCGCACAGCTACGGCTCATGACCATCGCCATCATGTGTGCTTGCGCGCGCCCGCAGACCGGTGCGGGTTGAAGGGCGCCAAGTCGAGTGGGCCGAATATGCCGCGGCCCAGCCAGCGGCCAAGCCGCCCAAGCACATCCCGCTACTCGCGCGAGGCAAGGGAGGTGCGGAATCTCCAACCAACAACATCACCAACATCACCCTCCCTACCTCACCCCTCCTCCCTTGAAGTCGATCGGCTGGGGCGGTGGTCCGCTGCTGATCGATTGCGGTCTCTGCTGACTCCTGACACCACCGGACGTGTGGTGGCGTGTGCGCGCGTCACACACAAGACACCTACGAGGCACGCGTGGCCCGCTTGGCAGGCCGCAAGAAGGAGCGCTTCCTGAAAACCTCCGCCGCCCGGAAACGCGAGAACGACGAGCAACAGGCCCCCGAGCTCCCTGATGACTTGAATAGCTCATAACATCGCCAAGGCATTAGTGCCGAAGAGAGCTCGGGGTTGACAGACGGCAGAGAACTCGGCTCTCCGATCGATCAACAGTGGCGGTTAGGTGTTGAACTACTTGCTTTCTCGGCGTGCCATGGCAGCGGCTGCCATCAGGTCGTCATCTGGCCGTGTGTGGTTACACCGTGCCGCCATTAAATTTCAGTCAGCTCGCTCGCTTGTTTCTTTCCTTTTGGTCGCCTGACCTTCACCATCACACGATGTTGTCTTGGTCTTCTCTACACTTGCCACCAAAGCATGGCGTCACTAGCTCGTCATAGCACGCGAAACCGACCGACAATCGGAACCTTGCTCAACTACTTTTGCCTGGATATTGGGGCGTGATAGGGTCTTTTGTAGCTATTTGACCACTCGGGAGAGTTCCAGCCATTGTTTGGTTCGACCCCCCGCACGTGATCGCGCGGCTATTACTCACCGAGGTTGCGCGGTTAATTTGCCACAACCGACAATCCAAAGGCGCAACTCCTTCGCCACTTCTCCGCATCCTACGACACTTTTAGTTTGTCACTCCACCTCCCAAACATCACACTATGGCCACAACTGGCAGCGCTATGTTGGACTGGTACCCGCAGCAGCACTTCTACTCGAGCCCTCCTCCCCAAAGACGGCACCACCGGACACGACGAGAGCCGGCGCAAGACCACTACTTCAACTCCGAGTACACGCCGCATCCGCGGAGCCTGAGCATGCCCGTGGCACCTGTGCCCTTCGTGGAATCTGCAGCGGCAGCTCAGACTGACTGTCGCTGCTGCGGCTGCATCGCGGCGGCCGCCCGGGCCTACAACGCGGCGGCTGCCCACACGTTCAGTGGCGGCCACTTTGCACAGCCATCTTATGTCACTACATCTGCCTACGCTCCGCAGCCCGCCTACTGGCCCCCATCACAGAGGAGCGCGTCTTTGGGCGCTGATCCCTCCACTTGGACGAGCCTTCGCAAGAGGGGCTGGACGAGCACCCCGGCTCCTGCACCACAGATGCAGCAGCAGCAGCGAGACCGCCAGCCATCACCCAAGCGGCGACGTACGGTGCCCGACACTACAAGTGCGACCGCCTTCCACGGCGTCACACCTACAACGACGTCAACCAGCTGCGCTCCTTCGCGGTGGGCCAGCGGCCTGATCCAACCCAATTTGGTGACTGCCGAGGAGTGGCCCGTGAACCATTCTTTGTGGTCTCCTGCGGTATCGTCATCGTCCTCGCCTTCGTCCTTTGTGACGGATGTCGACCTGCACCACCAGCGTACTAGCTCGTTCTCGCTGGTTTCCTCGGTTCCCGGATCGTCTTCTTCTATTGGGGCGTCGCCTACAGCCGTCCCGGAGGAGTTTGTCGCCGAGGACGACTTGGCGCATATCCAGCACCTAGGCGGTATCGCTAAACAGGAGCCACTAGGTGATATCGACGAGGTGGCCGCTCTGCTGTTTGCCGACGACCAGGCGCTCACAGGGCCTCACGAACTGTCACCAGCAACCTCGCCTGCGACTCCGTCGCCCTCCTTTACCCGGTGGGTCGCCATCCGGCCAATGTGAAGAAAAGGATATCGAATATGTTTGCTTTCTCTTTTCTCGGGTTCGCATCAAGAAATTAGAACATTTTCTCCTTCTTTTTTGAAAGTGTTTCGGAAATGAATGAAGTACCCGCGGGTTGGAGGCAGCTTGGGCTCTCGCACCTTGACTCTTTGCCAATCGCAGAATTCAGTCTACCGTTCTTGAGCTCAGTTCTGGCTGCGTGAGTATCTGCCAGATCGAAGCATCGTTCCTTGTGGGTGGCCGTCAGCGTGTTCAAACACCAACCGACCCTTGCCAACACCCTACCGAAGCAGCACATGTTCTTAACTCGTCATCCCTTCCATACCTAGGCCGCCTCTCTAGAGGTTGGGTCCGGCGTGCCAGCACCGGCGGTACTTCCCGTTTGCTACCGGCGAAGGAGTTGAGCGTGCTCGGTAACCGCCCCAAAGGCGCGGACCAAAGAACGCCGGCCTGTCGCTTTCGTCGTTTTGCAGAGTCCCCATCAACCGCCTGTTTCGCGGTACTGGTCCGTTAGAATGACGTCTTGTGTCCGTGCTGATGTGCTTGGCTTCCGCCCAGGCTGCAGCAGAAAGCTTTGTCGTCAGAGAAAAGAAGAAGACAAAGGAGAAAGATGGATTGGATGTCCGTTTGGAGGACGGATGAAAACTGCTCCTCTGGGCCAGCGCAGCAGTTCTTCTACTACCCCTACACCCATCCCCGCCCTCCTCTACTCAATCCCCAACCACACGGTGCATCGACTGTTATTGCACCCTTTACTTCCTTCGTCCCGCCTCCCCAGCCATCTGCCACACATCTATCCCATGCACCACACCCGGAGCCTGCTGAGCGTGAGTGGGGCGTGTTGCCGCCCCCTCCTCGGAGCAGAAAGCGGGGAAGGCCGGTCATAATCGATGACGAGGGTGGCACAGTACTTGCTGCCGCTCCACGGACTTTCTACCCTCCCTCTTACGCGGTTCCTTCAGCCTCGCAACGAGGCGAAGCCCCATCCTCCTGGACGTCTGCAGGCCCTCACCCCAGCTGCGGCTGGGAGGGCACTGTGGCGCCTGGAGCGGGCCGAGAGCGGCCCGAACGATTCATGGTGCCGCTTGAGGAGGACAACAACGACCAATTCGTGGACGCATTGCTAAACGAGATTCTCGAAAGCATCGAGGAGGAAGTGCCCATGGGCAACGGAACTTTTACGGGCACTACGTCATCAACTTCACCTTCGCCTTCATCTTCAACTTCGGCTACCTGCCTTACAACGCTACAACCGCTCTCTGTCGGCAGTAGTCTCGCCACATGGGCGCAGGCGGTTCGGTGGCTTGGTGCCTTTGAATGCCATGGCTGGACATTTACCCCACTCCACCCAGCCGCGCTCAGTGAGGACGGCTTGCGTTCGGTGCTGCACCGCCGAGACGATATGTCTTTCGCCGCCACGTCCACCTTTGAGCTCAACGTCAACACAGCCCTTGCCTGTGGTACCGTTCCTGCCCAAGTGAGGAACAGCTACCCAGAGCAACGCAGACTTCGATGTTTTGTTGCTTATGTCTCCTGGTACAGGCGCTTCGTTGACAGGCGACGACACGATGGCAGAGGAGTTCTTTCAGCGCGCGCGTCAGGCGCTCGAGGACCTCATCGGAGAGGACGACTACGCGGTCGCCGAGGCCCTCTTCGCACTCGGCTATTTCCTCTACGGGCGTGTACGCAAAAATCGCCACTTTTCTCATTTTTCTTTTCGTTTCCGAAAGGTTCAGGTTTACTTTTGGAATACGAACAAATCGAAATGTTTCGTATTCTCGCCTCACCACCCACTACACAGGGCGACATGGTTCGGTTTTCCTACTACGTGACTCTGGCAAAGGGCATCTGCCAGCGAATAGGGTACGCTCTTCATGAACAAGACCTTTGACTGTTGACAAATGCTTACTCATAACGCGTTCTTACAGGGCGTTCAACAGCGCAGTCTTCCTCAAATGCATGATGGCTACCGCGTTCGATCCGTCCTACTCGGCAGAGGAGAAGGAGCGCCAGCTGCGCATCTACAACCGGACCAGCAAGGACCACCCCCGCTGGGACGATCAGCACGCCCGCTTCCTGATTGAGTACAACCACGAGCACCGTGGTCCCGGCAAGAGGGCCAGTCCTGGCCTCACGCTGGGCCTGACCCGAGTCGACGCAGCCGAGCAGATTCGTGACGCCGTCGAGCGCGCCCAAGACATCGACAAGTGCGTGTGCAACCTGCTCATGCTCGTCGAGCTCCACCGCTGGATGACCCGCGAGGCCCGGCTGGGCAAAGACGCTGTCGACGCTGTGCTCCAGCAGTGGAGCCGCCTGCTTGCGGTCATGGAGGAAGCCATCGGCATCGCTAATGACACCGAAGAAGAAAACGATGCCGCGTCGCTTCCGCCCACCTTCCGCCTCACAGTATCTCTCACATGGCTTGCGCTGACGGCGCTCTATCACCACCGCTGCGGCACCGACGACGAGGCGCTGCGGTTCGGCCACATCTACATGGACAAGATGCGCGAAGCCGAGTATGTCTACCAGCTGTGCACGTCGTCCAGCGTCAACAATGTTGAGTTCATGCTCGACCTCTTCCTCGACCTCGGGCGGTACGACACAACACGACGCGACATGAAACGAAACCACATGACGATACGATAAGACACAAGACCATCAGCTCACTCACGGTGGTCTTGTGTCTTCTACCAGGGATGACATGGCGGAAGCGCTCCTCGTGTCGGCTCGGCCCCTGATCGAGCGTTATCCGCTGGTCCGCGCGCGGACCGCCAAGTATCGGGACATCCTCGACCAGCGAGCCGCGACGACGAGCCGACACGGTGCCGCCACTGCGCCATCGGGCTGCTCTCCTTCCTCCTCGCCGCTTCCGCGCAACCCTCTGTAGAGCGAACCTCATTGGTTCATTCCTATCATTCCAGACTTAAATGTTCTCGAAAAAAAAAGTTTTCTCTCTGCGGAACCCACTGCCCGAGGAACGGTTACGTTCGCCTCAACCCGAGGAGTTTGGGGCCTGGACCCTAATGGCCCAAAGGGGTTGGTGTGTGACCGGAGAGCCATTAGGGCACACGCCACCAGTTGAGGGAAGTAGTGCCCCCAAACAGCTTCTGCGGTACGCTTCCTCCTGTATGGTGGCGTCTCCATAGCCGACCGGAGAGGAGCTGGGATTTGAAGCGGTCGCACAGAGGACGGCAGTATTGTTCGGGCCCCTACCGCCAGAAGCGCCCGGTGGTGTGGCGGGTGACCCTGCTACCAGGCGGCCTGCACACGCGTGCCGTACACGAACGTTCGCACGGTGCGCCCGGGCGTCAACTCCTGGAGCGCCTATAAAACCTGAGCTTGAGCTCGACTTGAGTCATTCATCCACCACTACTCCAGCAGCCTTCTTCACACCAGCAGCTTCTGACTTTCTCTTGTTCAGAAGACTCCATCCTCCACTTGGGCTCTGATTTCCACATTCACACCGTTCACTCATCAAGATGATCGCCATCCGTACCCTGTTCGCGATGCTCTTCGCTTTCTGCCTCATCTTCTCGTTCGTCTCCGCTGTGGCTTCTACGAGCTGCGAATGCCCGTGCGCTTGTGAGGACACCACCACCAACACGGGCGGCGGTGGCAGCGGCCTGTCGATCACCTGGTACAGCGGCACCAGCGCTTGGTGGATGGCCGTCACCATCCCCGGCTCCACCTCGGTCTCGGTCAACTGCGGCAATGGCCAGGGTTTCGTGAAGATGACCCCCGGCTGGGCGGCCAACATGTGGACCTTCTCCTCCACCAACGGCCAATCCTGCAAATCCACCGTTCAGTTCATCGTCAACGGCGGCGCCGCGCAGTCGGTCACGGCGCCCTTCTAGCTCCGCTAGGGCAGGTCTGATGATGATCCCGAAGAAGTGCTCTTCTCCTCTCTGTAGTACATAATAAAAATTCCCATTTGTTTTATTATAAAATTATTAAATACCGTATTTCTCGAAGAATGCCAAGAATGAGACAGACCAACCAGCGACTTTTGCTGGCGTTTGCTTCTTGCGCCAAGAACAAAAAGCCAAGACACCACAGCTGGACAAGATGGAAGATCTCAAGTTGAAGCTTGTGCCCCTGCCCAAGGCTATCGACTACATAGGACCTGCGAGGGAGGACAGCAGCGCCTCTGTTGTGAGCTACGGCGTGGACCCCTCCGTGCGGGTGTGCGTCGTGGCGCCTCCCGACCTGCCCCTTCACCTGCGCACGGGCCTGCTCCACGTCGCACGCATGTTGAAGGACCAACTCGCGGGGCTCGGCCTCGGCCCGCGCCTGCAAAGCTCGTTTGGCCTCCCGCAGCCCGCGGCTGAACACGGCCCACAGGCCGAAAACGCCGTCATCACGGGCTTCTACCTGCGGGTGGTACCCGGCGGGGCGGTGGACGAGGCCAGCGTCGCGCTGCCCTCGCACGCCAGCGGCATCGACGCCGCCGAAGGCGAAGCCGACGAGCCCGAGGGCTACACGCTGCGCGTTGTGGCCCCCGAGGCGGCAGCTGGCCAAACCTACGGGGCGTGGGTCGAGGTCACCGGGCGCACGTGCCGTGGCGCGTTCTATGGCGCGCAGACGCTGGTGCAGCTCCTGCGCGCCTTCAACTGGTCGAGCACGGGTTCGCCCGGGGGCCAGCTGCGCCTGCCGCTCGTGGCGATCGCCGACCAGCCCGACTTTGCTGCTCGCGGCGTCATGCTCGACGTCTCTCGCGACAAGGGTGCGCCATCATGTTGTTATTTTATATATATTTGGTTGACGTGAAACAACTACAACAACACCACTACGATGTGGTGGACGAGCGCAGTGCCCACGATGGAAACGGTCAAGAGGCTGGTGGACCAGCTCGCCGGCCTCAAGGTCAACCAGCTCCAGCTCTACATGGAGCACGCGTTTGCCTACGCGGGACACGAAGAGGTCTGGCGCGACGCCTCACCCTTCACCGGTACGGCCACCGCTTCTTCCCCGCACGATTTCCCACAAGAAGAGAAGAGAAGAGAAGAGAGGAAGCTAACGACAGAGGACGCGACCAGCGGAGGAGATTCTGGAGCTCGACGACTATTGTCGGGCGCGTTTCATCGAGCTGGTCCCGAACCAGAACAGCTTCGGCCACTTCCACCGCTGGCTCAAGCACGCCGCCTATCGCAAGTACGCCGAGGTGCCCGAGGGCAACGTGCACCCGTTCCAGGCCGTCGGAGGCGAGAAGGAGCCCTTTGGGCTGACCCCCGACGACCAGACTCTCGCCCTGCTGGACGATCTCTACGCGCAGCTGCTGCCCAACTTCTCCAGCCGTCGCTTCAACGTCGGTCAGACGTCTCTTTTCGTGCTGCTTGTGCTGTGCGTTCTCGTTCTCGTCCCACTGACTCGAGCCTGGCGCATCGGTGCAGGCTGCGACGAGACGTTCGACCTGGGCCAGGGCCGGTCCAAGCAGCAGTGCGAGGCCAAGGGCGTCCAGCAGGTCTACATCGAGTTCCTCAACCGGGTGCACCAGCTGGTCTCCCGCAAGTACCGCAAGAAGATGCAGTACTGGGGCGACATCGTTCTCCAGTACGACGATCATCATGATGGCCAAGCGCGTCCTTCTCCGCAGCTGGCTTGGCACTGACGCGCGTGATGTTGACAGACAACCGGAGCTCATCCACACGCTCCCGCCCGACGCGGTGGCGCTGATCTGGGGCTATGAGGCCGACCACCCGTTCGACGTCCAGTGCCGCGCCTTTGCCGCGCTCAAGTCGATCCCCTTTTACGTGTGCCCCGGGACGTCGTCGTGGAACACGATCGTGGGCCGCACTGACAACGCGCTGGCCAACCTGGTCAACGCTGGTGCTGTGTCGCCTCCAACACCAGCTCCTCCTCCATGGACGCTCACTCAAGTACACTTGTTTTCTGCAGCGCATCACGGCCGCGAGAACGGGGCCGTGGGCTATCTGATCACCGACTGGGGCGACAACGGCCACTGGCAAACCCTCCCGATCTCTGACCTGGGCTTCGTTGCCGGGGCCGGTCTCGCCTGGAACGCCGAAGCCAACGACCTGGTAATTCCCCAACGCCATCACCAACAACATCAACATCACAAGCCCGGCCCTCCTCGAAAGGCGTTTGTTGCTTTATTGGTGGCCTGACGAAGGCGTGCGGGAATGGGGGCGCCTGCAGGGCACGTACCTGTCGGCCGAGCGCTTGGCGGCGCGACTGGACATCCACGTGTACTACGACAGGGCCAACATCGTGGGCGGAGTCCTCTATGATCTTGGTCGTCTTTACACCGTCACTGGCGGCGAGCCCCAATGCAACGACTCGTGCATCTTCAAGTACGCTACATTTTTCTCCGGTTATTTTATTATAGATTTACTTATTTATTTACTTACTTATCTTAATTATTTATCTTTTTTTTATTTATCCTCAACCTCAGGTTTGTGCAAAATCCAAAGCCGGAGAACATGCGGGGCGTCACCGCGGCCAGTGCCGAAGCCGCACACCAGCGCGTCCTGGCCACACTGGCAGCCCTTGAAAAGGCCCAGCCCGACAGAGACGACGCGAGCGTGCTCCTCAACGAGGTGCCTCCAACTCTTATCCCGAGTCGCGATCTTGCTCTCCTGCTCCCTTGGTCGTACCAAAGGCTGACTTTGCCCTTCTTCCCCCGAACAGATCAAGCACGGCGCAGCAATGGCTGACGTCAGCTGCCGGGCCATGGCGCTCTCACTAAAGCAGGAAGAGGGCACCAGCTCTGAGTGGAGTGAGCTGGCGGATGAGTGGGAGGCCCTGCGGGGCCAGCACGAGGTGTTGTGGCTCCGCCGCAACAGGCCAGGCGGTCTGCCAGACAGCCTCGCTCGTTTCGCGCCGTTCGCCCACTTCACCAGCGACAAAGCCCACGCCTGACGGTTCCCACGCAGCTTTTAATTAATAAAAAAAAGGGAGAAGGTTTTCTAGCAGGCCAAGTACGTGGTCGTGGACATGCCGGTCTCGGGCACGTGGTATATAGGCGTCCAGAACGTCGACTCGGCTGGCCGCGTGCTGTTGGTACGTGTGTGTGATCCAACGATGAAGCAGCGCATCCTTGAAGGAGGATTGGAAGATGGCGATTCGCTTGACTCTTGAGCGCGGATCGGCCAAACAGGCTTAACAAATATACTACACTTGGGGGAGGGGAGGGGGAGGAGAGGAGAGCATGTCTTTCACTTCACAGTGCTGAGAGCAGCCTGTGTCCGTCAGGAACATTCATTTGCAAAAGAGTTGCACTTTACTTCTTTGGTGAATACGGTAAACTCACGCGGTCCTTCAGTGGCCCGACGGCAGCGCAATCCTGTGGCAAGCAAGTGTGGCCACCTTGCCCTGGTCGAGTGGGCGCGTGCAAACGGCTGTCCAGAGTGATTATATGATTATGGAATGCATGAAGCTCATCTTGGGAAGTTGAGAACCTCGACGCACCACCAGTCCAACGGGAGAGAAAGAGGTTGATGCGCTGGGTCAACAACGAGAGCAAATGCGTCATGTTGTAGGAGTCTTAGGCTCGCTGTATCGCTGCCACAGGACCGCTCACACACCGATATCTGCACCTCAGCCTCATGCACAAATACCAAGTGGCACACAGCTCGCGCGCTTTTTGCGTGAAGACCTCGTGAGTGCGCCCTGCGGGTGCGGAGCAGCTCAGGAGCTCAAGAGAGCAAATTGCTGCACCCTTCTCCCGCTTGAAGAATCGTAGTGCAACCATCCCCAGCACGCGCGGTCCGCTCCTGAAAGTCCAGCGAGCGTTGCATTCCACACGGCAGAATCGGACCTTCGCCTCCTTTCCCTTCCTGATGATGGCTGATGAAACAGGCCACACCTTTAACCTGCGAGATCCACCAAAGCCTAGAGAGAAACCTGGTGTGCATGGATCTGCCGATCTGAGACTCCACTTTCCAAAACGTCAAACGTCTTCCTTCATCCCTTCCAAAAACTGACAAATTCAATAGAACGCAGCATCAACCAGCCTCAACACGACCTGGTGATGGCCGCACGGATTCGTCAGGAACACGACAACGACAATGACACTCCTCGCGCATGACTACAAGTTCTGTGGGGCCACGATGAGCAGGCCAGCCAAAGGACAGTAAAAAGCCCACGCCCGACTTGAGCTCGGGTACTACCGCAAACGAGCGTGACCTCGAAGTGGCACGCGAAGAATGCGCGTAACGAGCCGTGGGCCGAATGGCTGGACGCAGCATTGGGTCGGGTGGAGATTTCGGAGCACTTTGGCTTCTGATGCTCCCGCGCCAGCGGACCAAGCGATGTAACGAACCTTGCGCCCGCGATTGAAGACCAAGGACAGGTCTTTCGTGCTCCTCTAGCGCTACCAACCACCGCCTTTCCGGCTTTGCAGGAGTGGGGGGGGGCCTTTTATTCAAGAGTTGAGCCGCGCACCATTGAAAACACAATCGACCTTGCAGACGACGACGCTATACTCTTCTCTCGAGGGAGCCCTTTGACTGCTAAAAGCTGGCCCCCTCAACGTTTGTTAACCATTAGCCATGAAGTCACCACCTACGGCCAAGGATTGCATAAAGAAGAACAGCACAACTACTCTTGAAGACGATGAAACACCAGTCAGCTCGATCCCCTTCCCGCCTGCCCCCCTTCGCCTGCCGGAAAGCATGAAGCGGGCGGTGCTCGGCTGCGCCATCACCCTCTCGACGCTCCAGCATGCCTCCCTTCTCCTCTCCATTGAGCTCACCGCGGTGGCCACCAGCACCGTCGATTCAACGATCCCATCGCAGCCCTTCTCGTTTGCGCTCATCCTGCTCCTCCTCTCCACGGCCGTGTCGGCCTGCACCCTGGCCTTCTTGCTCCGCACCCGGAGGGTGTGGCCCAGCCTGCTGGTCTTTGCCTGCCACGTCGACCTCTTGGCGCTCGCGCTGGCCCTCCGCTACGGCATCGCCTCCGAGTTCTTTGCCTGGTACACACCTCCCCCCGACCCGCACCCCATCCACCACACGAGATGTACCCGCCTCTCGCGTGCCGTTTGTCTTCCCCGTGCCCTCTTGGCTTCGCTGGGGTTCCCCCTTGGATTCTCCTCTTTTCCTCGCCGCTCTTATGGTCAAACTCAATGTTGGTCGAGCTTGTTGCAGTCTCGCTGCGCAAAGTTTACGTCCGCATTAGTACTTTAAGTTTGGTTTCAGCTGAAACCCGCCTTTTCCGCGGAACAGCAGCGCGGAGTTTACATTATTTTTTATATCCTGGCCAATGGAAGTGGCCGCGGCAACTTTTTATTGAACACGCGTCTGTGCGTTCTGCAGGCTGGGCTGGGTGCCGGTGCTCTTCTTCCTCGTGGGCGCTCCGAGGTGTGCCTTTGCCACGCTGTGCGGCCTCTTCTTCCAGGGCTTCCTGGTCCACTTCACTACGGCCAGCAACGACATCGCCCTTCACTCCCAACTCCCGCCCGAGACCAAGCTGGTCAACTGCGGCCTGGGCCTCATGGCCGTGGGCGTGGTGGCCCTCTTGCTCCACTCCCCGCCTCCGGCCAACCTGTCACGATCGTCCTCGACCTCTGCCCGCTCGGTCGCCGAAGCCGACCCGACGGGCGCGCTGCTGACGCACATCGGCCGGGAGATCAAGGCTCCGCTCCACGGCATCCTGTCCCTCGCGACGCAGGTGGTCGACTCGCTGCCCCACCGACTGTGGATCGAGAAGGAGTGCGTGCGTCGCATCGTCGACTCGGGCCATGTCATGCTCTGCCTCCTGGACAACATGCTCGACTTCCCCATGGTCAGCGCCGCCCAGCTCCACCTCCAGACCGCGCCCTTCTCCCTCGTCGACGAGGTACGCCTCTTGTGTCTGCTTGTGTTTCAATTCTTAAGAGCGCTGCTGACGTGGCTCACGAAAAAAATGTCGACATGCAGTTTGACCAAGTGCTGACGATCCTGAAGCCGTCGGCCTTCAAGAAGCAGATCACGCTGGAGACGGTCATCGACGTCCGCTATCCACAGCGCCTGGGGGACCCCAAGCGTTTCCGGCAGGTGCTGTTCAACGTGGCCTACAACGCCATCCGGTTCACGCAGGAGAAGGGCGCCGTGCGGCTCTACCTCACCAACACACGCCTGGGCGGCAACCGGTTCGAGGTCCGCGTGGAGGACACCGGCGCCGGCATCCCGTCCGAGCTCGTGCCCCACATCTTTGAGCTCCCCTACCTGGACCCGGCCACCAAGCACGAGCTCAAGTGCGACAGCCCCGGCCTGAGCCTCGCCGTCAGCAAGCTCCTCTGCGAAGCCATGAACGGTTCGTGTCCCTTTTTCTACACACACACACACGCTCGGGCTTGGCGTTTTAAAGGCTCACATGGGGTGGTCCAGGCCACATCGAGTGCAGCTCGCGGGGCGTGGGCAAGGGCGCGACGTTTGCGTTCACGATGGAAATTCCGGTGCACGATGAGAACGCCCAGGAGCCCGTCCAGCTGCGCTTGACCGACTCCCTGAGCCTGCGCCGCAAGTCCGACAGCAGCTATGACGCGGTCCGGGAGGACCTGGACAACGCCGACGCCTTCCTCAGCATGGCCAGCGCCCAACAGCGCTGGGCCTCGCGCCGTCACTCGGTCTCGCACTCCACCAGCGACGGCAGCGTCAGCGGCAGTGGCTCGTCGATGCGCAAGCGGCGGCCTTCGACCGTCTCTGGAACCCAGCCCTCGCGCCCCCGACGGCTGCGCAACAAGTCCGAGTCGGTGGACCAGCTCCCTCGGCTTCGCGACGCTCAGCCTGCGGGCGAAAGCAGCGCCAACGGCGACCAGCCGGCCACGGCACCGGCCGCCGGCTCGGCCGAGCGAGTTGTGGAGGACAGCAGCAACAGCAACCCGCCACAGAGCGCGGTCAGCGCCTTGTTGGCCCACTCGAGCGGCGAGTTGTCGCTGGCTCGCGGCGACAGCGAGGTACTCGCGGTGTCGGCGGCCGGCGAGGACAAGGCCCGGTCTTCCGGCGGCGTCAGCGTCAGCCGGCGAGGCGGCAGCGTCATCGTCAGCGGCAAGGACCAGGAGCAGAAGCTGAAGCAGCAGCAGAAGAGCCAGGAGCTGTACCAATCGCTGCAGGGCACGCGCGTGCTGCTGGTCGAAGACAACGTCGTCAACCAAAAGGTCGCCAAGCTCATGCTCTCCACCCTCGGCTGCGAGGTACGGCGCGTTTGGCTTCCTCCCTTTTGCTCCCATGGCCATCGCGCTCACCCCGGGCGGTCCCGCAGGTGTCGATCGCGGCCAACGGGCAGATCGGGCTCGACCTGGTCGCGCAACGGCGACCCGAGGAGGCCTTTGACGTGATCCTGATGGACCTCCAGATGCCCGTGATGGACGGCTTCATCGCCTCCACCAAGATTCGCGAGCACGAGCGGTACGCGAGACCTCTCATTCCGCACATTCTTCACACAAGTCCTCCGTTCTGACCGTCGACGCAGACTGAACAGGATGGCCCGCACGCCGATCGTGACCCTGACCGCGTCGACGACCTCCGAGTACCAGGACCGCTGCAACGCGTGCGGGATGGACGGCTGGCTTTCCAAGCCCTTCAGCAAGGACCAGCTGGCGACCACCATCGCGGCCTGGCGGCGCAAACCGCAACAGCAGCAACAACAACAACAGCAACTCTCCCCTCCAGCCTCGCCCGAGTTCTCGCCTCCTTCGGACGACGGCTTCGACGCCGTGGCCCAGCACGCGGCGGCCTCGTCGCGCGGCGACCACGGCCACGACTGCCATCAATGCGCTGACGATCCCAACAACAATGACAACGAAGACGATGGCGACGACAACAAGGCCATGCAAGCCGCCGAGCCGCAGCTGCGGGCCAGCAGACCCAAGTACCATCGACGCAACTCGTCGACACCGAGCCCCATCCCGGCCGCACCGGAAGGCCTCGAGCCGACGGGCTCGGACAAGCGCAGTCTCCTCCGCTCCTCCTCGGCTTGACGACCTTTGCTTTCGTTCTTTTTTTGCTTTTGGTGCGTCCCGCAGAACATCAACTCCTCCCCCCCCTCTTCTCCAACACAAACCTCGGCCGAGCGCTAACGTAAAGTGTTTTTTTCTATGTTGTGTTCTTCTTTCTCTGTACAGACCCGCAAACGGCTTGCTGGAACCTTTTACGGGCGGAAGCCGGGGATGTAGGCCGCTGGTGCTGCCAAGCCTGAGCCTTGCTGCTGCTGCGGTTGGAACGGAGGCTGCTGCTGGGGAGGGCCCATCATGCCGCCCACCGGTGGAGGTCCGTAGGGCTGCGCCGCCTGCTGGGGATAGCCCGCAGCTGGCGGCTGTTGCTGGCCGAAGCCTCCCGTCTGGAAGGCGCCTGCAAACCACACACACACGTGATTGTACATAAAGGAGAGACACTTTTGTTGAGCCAAGAGAAGCCTTCATCACCACCAGCACCACCACCAGCATCATCATCAAAGGACAAGTCCTTGGTTGTTGCTGCACAGACCTGATCCGCCATAGCCCATCATGGACGGTCCGCCGGGTGGCGGCGGCTGGGCGTAGCCGGGCATGGCCGCGGGCGGCGGGTAGGCTTGGGCCGGCGGAGGGGCCGTGAACGACGAGCCCATGGTGCCCAGGCCCGGGTACTTGCCTGGCTGCTGCTGTTGCTGTTGCTGCATCTGCGGGTAGGCACCGCCGCCCATGTAGGGCTGTTGCTGCTGCTGCTGCGGCTGGAATCCGCCGCCCATGTACGCGGGCTGCGCGGCGGACTGGGGCTGGTAAGGCGCCGCGGCGCCTGCGGGGAGCACGCCTGCGCCAGGCTTTTGGTGGCCTGCGCAAGCCAACATCGTACACGTTCAGGTTCAGGCCGAATGTGGATGAAGAGACGAGGACAAGGAAAGGAAGGTTGGCATGACGTACCGTCGACCGAGATGATGAGGTGGACGTTGCCCTGAGCGGGAAGGTTGCTGCTGAGGTTCTTGGTGAGCGGGAACCAGTTGTCTTGGTATGGAGCGGCCATGAGCCTGATAAAGCCTCAAGTCAGAGAACAGGATTGGGCATGCAAGGGGAGGCGGGGGGAAGAGGACAGTACTTGGACAGGGGCGTGACGAAGAAGCCGAGCTTGTCGTCGCGCGAAAAGCGGTCGTAGTCCATAATCTTGACCACTAGCGAGCTTGACGACAGCTCTCGCTCGCTCACATGAAAAGTAAACGTCGAGTTCCTGCAGCACACGTACGTAGTAGCGCCGGTTGAGTGCACCTGGCTGGCGTAGTGAGACCCGCGAGGGGCCGCGCAGTGGGTCGTACCAGCTCGGATTGAGCGTGTGCTTGATGGTGGCCGTCTTCTGGGCTTGGCCACGCCTTTGGCCTCGGTGATCGCCAAGGTAGACCTCACAGTACGGATCGCTGCTGCCATTGATATCGGCTGCACGCAAGCCGCGTGCGCTTTCAACTGCACCAGCGTGAGGCCGAGAGCCGCCAGTTAGAGAAAAGAGAAGGTGGCTCAAGACAAAGAGAGAGAGGCTCACAAACCTGTAACGGTGATGGTGTGGTGAGACATTGTTCAAGTGTTGGTCCCTTGCGATCGCCGACGAGGTAGATGGCTTGAGGGGGCAGCAAACATGCGGAAAACTCTCCCAAAAAAAGGAGACTTTCGGCCGCGTTGGCCATGTGCTCTCCTGGCCAGCGCCAGCGAGAACGTTCGCGTGGGCAGGTAGTAAGCATGCTCAGCTTGAGCCCGTTGGTACGGCATGCGCCAGGGGTAGAGGCACTTTCCTTGCTTGGTTGGGGTCGCAGCTTGAAGGAGGCCAGAGAGAATCACTCCCGTGCAAAAGAAAAGAACCGAAGAAAAACAGTGCGCGAAGGAAAACAAGGGAACAGGACTGACACCAACGGCTCGGCGAAGAAGTCTTCAACTTACGAGCTCACGCGGCACACAAACACCACTCTTATACCCTCATAAACTACAATGGAGCAGCACAACATGGCAGTTTCCGCGAGCAGGCGAGTTATGGCTATTGCGCGCCACGTCGAGACCAGCGCGCCCTCCACCAGCGAGCTGCTGTCGCTCCACCGCACGGCCGCTTCGAGCCAAGGCGGCCTCCTCAAGGGTCAGGTTCGTCGTTGTGCATCGACCGACCGCTTGTCTGCTACGGGATTGATATTGATGTTGATTTCTTTGATTCGGGAGCAGGTGGCTATCGTCACAGGATCGGGCCAGGGTATCGGCGAGGGCACTGCCCACCTCTTCGCTGCCGAGGGTGCCAAGGTCGTCGTGACCGATCTTGACGCTGGTACTCTTCTTGATCCCCTCGTAGACTCTATTTTAAACTGTATTATTTATATTTATGTTTTATATGTTTTTTTACAGCCAAGTCGGACAAGGTGGCGGCGGACATCAAGGCTAAGGGCGGCGAGGCCATCTCGGTGGCGGGCGACGTGACGGACCCCAAGTTCCCGGAGCACATCGTCAAGGCCACCATCGACGCCTTCGGTCGGCTCGACATCTTGGTCAACAATGCCGGCTACACGTGGGACGGCATCGCCCACCGCATGACCGACAAGCAGTGGGAGGCCATGCTGCTGGTCCACAACACAGCGCCCTTCCGCCTGATCCGTGCCGCCGCGCCCTACATGCGTGAGGCCGCCAAGCACGAGATCGAAACCACCGGCAAGGCCGCCCCGCGCAGCATCATCAACGTGCGGCCCCACACAAGCCCCCCCCCCCAAACCTTGCGCAGCTGTTGCTCAACACTCTTCCTCTCCGTGTTGTTGGGTTGTTCAGGTCTCGTCGACGTCGGGCCTCCACGGCAACGCCGGCCAGGCCAACTACGCCACCGCCGTACGACACCACGCCGCTCTGCCTGCCCCTGTGTGCGTGTGTGCGTGTGCTGACCGCGCTACTGCTGCAGAAAGCGGGCATCCTGGGCTTGACCAAGACCATCGCCAAGGAGTGGGGTCCCTTCAACATCCGCTGCAACGCTGTCGGTACGACGAGGACAATGATGATGGTGAGGTCATGTTGCCCTAACGCCCGCTTGTGGATGTGATTTGACGACGTTGCAGCGTTCGGGTGGATCAACACGCGCCTCACGGCGGCCAAGGGCCAGGAGAACTTCATCGAGGTCGACGGCAAGAAGGTCGCCCTGGGCATCCCCGGCGGCGGCAAGGCGGCCGAGACCTCGCTGGCCAAGACCGTGCCGCTGGCCCGGCCGGGCAACGTGGAGGACGCTGCCGGCAGTGTGCTGCTTCTGGCCTCGCCCCACGCCTCCTACATCACGGGCCACTGCCTGGAGGTCACCGGTGGCGCTGGCATCTAAGACTTCCACAACTGGGCTCGAGTTCATTCGTTAATTTAAAACTTTTTTGTTAAAACACAAAATATTTTTAGTTTTTATTTTTTAAAAAAAAAACCAACATGAGCTGGCTGGACGAAGCCAGAGTAGCACACCAACCGGGAGCGTCGTGACCACTGGTGCTACGACTACGACAGAACCGCGGAGGTCACAGGGGAAGAGGAAGTTGTGGGTTCGGTGTCCGACCGTAGTACGGTAGACCAACCGGCCAAACGCGCTCCTCTCAGGAGTTTTACGCCGCCCAACCGAATAAAATCGCCCCGTGGCTCAGCGCACGAGCTCTTTCTGTTATCGGCCGCCATCCCACAACATACAACATTTCTCTGCACCGAACGAATCAATCACTTCTTGCAGTCTGAAGCTGATTAGATTTGTTCTCTTCTCTTCCTCTCTGTAAATTAATTAATAATTAATTTATCTCTTGCTCTCCCATGGATCTGCGTTGCTCTCCCATGGATCTGCGCTCACTTCCTCCACACTGTCTTTGCTTCTTCCTCCTCCTCCTCTTCGACAACGTCCTCCAACACACCACCCACCTCCTCGTCACATTCCTCTTCGGCTTCGTCCTCCCCGTCCACCCTGCGACGTCGCTTGCTCAAGATGAAGAACGGGACGCCCAGTCCAGGCGAGAAGGCCACCTCCTCGGCCATGCGACGTTCAGCCTCGTCACCTCGCCTCGCCACCAGCACCAGCACCAGCACCACCAGCAAACCTGCCGCACAACAGGGCGACCACCAGGAGGCCTCCTCCAAGGTGAGCAAGCTCAAGCCGCGATCTCGGGCGAGCGCGGGGCTGGTGGCCGCCACAGGGGTGGATAGCCGGTGTGATGACCACGACCACGAACTCGTCGGAGCTACGACCTGCGTGTTTCCCGCCCTGCCCGATGAGCTCAAGCTCCACGTCCTGCACTTCCTGACTGAGCGCGACATCGCTGTCTTTGCTGCCGTGTGCCGTCATGCCGCTGCCATGGCCAACGACAACCACGTACCCACCTCCCCTCCGCTTCTCTTTCGTCTTCGTTCTTCGTTCTTTTTAGTATTGTTTTTTTTTTTTTTGGAATAAAATTCTGCGGATCTTTGGGACGCGTGTCCTGTGCGACCGCGCCAGCAAAGCTTTTGGTTTGGCCTCATCTCACGCTCTCGTTTGGGGACAACATCAGTTGTGGAAGAACCTGTACGCACGCCGCTACGACACGCTCCAGCCGCCGGCGGCTCCCGTGCCGTTCCCGCTGTCAGCGCCCGCCTCGCCGGCGCCCGTCTCGCGCTCGGCCCCGCCCTCGCCCGCCCTCCGCAGCCTGCGCGGCGCCGTGGCCGGCCTGCGCTCTGCGCCGGCCTCGCCGCTGACCATCGTCTCGTCGCCGTCCTCCGGCCGCACGTCGGACTCGGCCATCCCGGCCGTGCCGAGCCTGCTTTCGCCCGTGGGCCCGACGCGCCGCTCGGCGCCCACACGTAGCAGCGGCCTGGTCCTGCCGAGCTCGCCGTCCTCGCCCGCTCCGGCGACCAAAGCCACGAGCATGCGCCGGTCGGGCGCCAAGCCCAGCGCGGCCAACGGCGACGATGGAAACAACGACAACCGCGGGCGCAAGGACGACGAAGAGGACGAGGAGGAGGACCTCGCCAAGCGCGTCGGCGAAGCGGTCACGCTCGCTGATGAGGAGCATGATGACGATGAGGAGGAGGACACGTGGCTGCACGGCAGCTGCGAGTGGAAGCAGCACGTGCAGTACCGCCACGTCGTGCTCCACAAGCGGTGGCGGCAGGAGGCGCCCTACACCGTCACCACCGCCCGCAGCCACACGGGCAATGTACGTCTCTCTCACGCTCACTCACTCACTCACTCTCGCACGACGACGAGGATGACGGTGACGACCGTGAGAGAAAGGGCTGACGTGGACGCGGCGATTCCACAACAAATGTGCAGGTCTATTGCATCCAGTTCGACAGCGCCAACGACCTGTTGATCTCGTCGAGCCAGGACGCGACGGTCAAGGTGTGGGACATGAGCTCCGCGTCGGCGGGGGCCAACCTCAAGTGCACCCTCCGGGGCCACACGGGCCCTGTGGGCAGCGTCTCCTTCCTCCCCTCGGCCGACCTCGCCATCTCCGGCTCCGACGACAAGACCATTCGCGTACGCTTCTTCTACTATCCTGAATTATTGTGCATTTGCATATTTATTTAAATGTTAAATATAAAATGCAGGTCTGGAACATGGCCAAGGGCGAGGCCAAGGACAACTGCGTGAAGGTGATCCCGACCGGTGGTGAGGACGGCGTGTGGGCCCTCCAGTTCGACGCTCAGGTGCGCACACCTGGCCGCAAGCAGCGCTTGTGGCCTTTTTCTCCGCATACATGTTCTGACGCTCGAACCTTGCGCCAAAATGCAGCGGTTGGTGGCCGACCTGGGCGACAAGACGATGGGCATGTGGGACACCGAGCGGCTCGAGCTCTCCAGCAAGTTCGCCGGCCACACGTACGTGCTCCGGCTCTCACGCCCCACACCACGAGGCTCCAATCTCACCTCCTCTTCTTTGTTGATGACGATGATGACCATCATCAGGAAATTCGTGGAGTGCCTCCAGTACGAAGGCAACGTCCTCTACTCTGGCGCGCAGGACTGCGACCTCATCAGTGCGCCTTCTCCCCCTCGCTTTTTTCGTTCTTCTGCTTCGATGCCCCAAAATGCTAATCTTGATTCAATCATTAATTAATAAATAAATAAACAAACAGTGTGGGATATGTCGACATCAAAGCCGCTTCACCACTTCAAGGCGTGCAAGGCGTCGGTTTACTGCCTGCAGGCCGATGAGACGAAGCTGATCTGCGGCAGCGCTGACAAGTCGATCTACTGCTGGGACCTGCGCACGCGGCGGCTGCTGTGGCAGTCGAGCGTCAATCGCGGCTGGATCGGCGGCGTCATGTTCGACTGCAGCAAGGTCGTCACCTGCTCGTCGGACAAGACCGTGCGCGTGCTCGATGTCGAGTCGGGCCGGGCCACTAGCAAATGGCAGCAGCACACCAACTCCGTGAGGGCGCTCAAGTACGACGAGAATCGTCTGGTGACGGCGTCCTTCGACCAGACGATCAAGGTCTGGAACTTCCCATGAGCCTTTCACTTTCTTGCTAGCTGTTGTGTGTGCCCCTTGTCTGCTGCGGGCCAAACACACAACATTTTTGAGGACACTTAATTGTCGACAGCTGACGCAAAAGAAACACAAAAAAGAAATCGATTCGATCCCCAGTCTCGGCTCCCCCCATTTGGACTGCTACAGTGGCGAGTAGTGAGAGATGAGCAACATCGCGTCGGTATTGGCCTCGCTGTGGGATGCGTACAAGCAGCGTACGCCGCAGAAGCTGAAGATCATCGATGTCTTCCTCACGTACACCGTGCTGACGGGTGTCATTCAGTTCATCTACATGGCCCTTGTGGGCTCCTTCCCCTTCAACTCCTTCCTCTCGGGCTTTATCTCCACCGTCGGCAGCTTCATTCTCACTGTCTCGCTGCGCATGCAAGTCAATCCGTCCAACAAATTCGAGACCAGCATCACTGAGGAGAGGGCCTTCGCCGACTTCCTCCTCTGCAACTTCATCCTCCACCTCGTTGTTGCCAACTTTATGGGTTAAATAACAATCGACGCTGCCATCTCTTCGTTCGAGACCGGACGCACTGCTCAACACAAACAAATTTGATCCAGTGGATGTGCTCCCACCCAACGGGGGGCGGATGGAGTGATGGCTCTTGTTTCTCCATCCATTTGGCTTTGGCCATGTATCAAACACCAATAGAACATTCATCCACTCAGCCTTTTTTTTTATTGCTTATTCTTCTCCTCAGCTTCCAGCGTCTCGGCAGCAGCCTGGAGCGCGAATTCATCCATCGCCTTGGCCAACACCACGTCGTACTCTGACACGCCCTGGCAAGTGTGCGTGGCCAACGTGACTTCGACGCGGTTGTACACGTTGAACCACTCGGGATGGTGGTCAAGCTGCCGTTCAGAAGTACGCAAAATGAGTGAGCTGCCTGCATCAGTGACAAGGATGAACGAATCGCACCTCCTCAGCCTTAACGGCGGTGAGGCTCATAAATCGCCACGCCTCCTTAAAATCTTTGAAGGTGAAGGTGCGCTGGATGGCGTCCTTGCAGGAGACCTGCTGCCAGTAGGGCACCTCCTCGCGCAAGCGGCGCTCGCGCTCCTCACCCACCAACTTCTCCCGGGAAAAGCTCTTGGCAGCGCTCATCTTGTGTGAATGTTGATGCTTTTGTTGATGGAGTTGAAGACGAAGATGACTGACCTGCCCTCGCGGTGCTACAAGAAGTATCGTCGTGACGCCGCACGCGCTGTTTGCAGCTGACTTGCTAAACCACAATTTTCTCTGGAATGTACAGCCGGCTGTGGCTCTCCTCATCGTGCTTGTGAACGAACAAGGCTTTGTGCCCGAGAGCCGCTTTGTTGCACCCCGCTGCCAAGAGGCATGTGAACGATGCACGCATAATCACTGTGCGGCAGAAGCAGAAGTACAGGAAAGTCGCTTTATGGAACATAACGAAGCAGTCATGCATCACATGCGAATCCGCTCGTTCTTGGGGTCGAAGGGCGGCTGGAGGGAAACTTTTGCGGCCACCCTCTTGGCGGCGATCTCGACCTCGTAGCGCCCGGTCTTGATCCACTCCGGCGTCACCCAAGGGTCCTCTTCCTGCTGCTGCTGACCCGTTGTCGCCGTGGCGGCCACCCGCTTGCGCACGTAGCCCAGCCCGACGCACTGGCCCACGGTGTGGCCAAACGCGACCGACGTCAGATAGCCGCACACGACGCCGTTACGGAAGATGGGCTCCCCGCCATGCGGGTAGACCTCGGGATCGTTATCGATCGCAAACACGGCGAGGCGCTTGGCCAAGCCCTCACGCTTCTGTCGAACGAGCGCGTCCTTCCCGATAAAGTCCTTGTCCTTGCGGCCCGCCGCCCCGCCGCCCAAGCCCGCCACGGCAAAGGCCAGGCCGGCCTCGAGCGGCGTGTCGTCGGGCGTGATGTCGGCGCCCCACGCGCGGTAGCCCTTCTCGAGCCGCAGCCCGTCGATGGCGTAATAGCCCGCGTCGCGCAGCCCGATGGGCGCTGGGCCCTCGCGCGCCTTGGCGTGCAGCAAGTCGTACACCTGCCCTCCGCGTGCCGCGGCGCGTGAGGAGAAGAAGAGAGACGGCAAGGAGGACGTACGTGGAGGGCAGACTCGACGGGCACGTAGAGCTCCCAGCCCAGCTCGCCCACGTAGGTGATGCGGCTGGCCCGCACCTGCGCCACGCCCAGCGGGACCTCTTGCGATGTGCCAAACGGGAAGGCCTGCACGCAGGAGAGTGGTGACGATGACGAGACGGGAGCTGAGGACTTCAACGGCGTACGTCATTGGAGAGGTCGTGGTCGGTCAGGCGCGCAAGGAGGTCACGGGAGCGAGGCCCCATGAGCGAAAGCGTGGCGAACTGCGACGAGACGTCGGTCACGTGGACGTCCTCGCCCTCCCGCACGTTTCGCCGCATCCAGTCGAAATCGCGTGTAGCTGGACCAAAAGAAAAAACAAATAGTCGTCAAAAAAGATTGATTCCGGCGAGTGTCGATCTCGCGACCTCAAGTGTGTTAGACTTGCGTGCTACCGTTGCACCACGGAATCTTCTTATACAGAAGGAAGTTATTTACTATTGTTATTATTTTTACGCTACGGTACCTTGGGCGGTGGAGGAAACGACAAAGTAGGCGTCGTTGGCCACGCGTGTCACTGTGCAGTCCGTCTCATAGCCTCCGCCTGCACGCAGTCATGTCGGTACCCAATGCCTGTTGACGCGTGCAACAGGAGTGGTGGAGGCAACGGACGAGGGTTGAGCATGGGCGTGTAGACGAGGTGGCCGGCGGGGACACCGACGTCGTTGGCGCACACGCGCTGCATGAAGGCCTCAGCGTGGCGGCCCACCACCGTGAACTTGGCGAACGAGCTCTGATCAAACAGGGCCGCCTCGTTTCGCGCTGCCTCGTGCTCGGCCCGCACGTACTCGAGCCACTGCGGCTTCTCGAACGTATATCTGCCATTTTTGATTGTTAAAAGAATTGCCAAAAGACTACAATAATGATTTAATAAATAAATAAATAAATGACATTAAGAAAAGAAAAGTACCGAATGGAGGAGGGCGAGATCGAGGCGGGGAGGAAGTAGTTGGGGCGCTCCCAGCCCATCTTGCTGCCAAACTGGGCCCCGCGCTCCGCGAGCCGCTCGTAGAGGGGCGACACCCGGAGCGGGCGCCCGGACTGGAGCTCGTACTTGGGCCACGGGATCTGATAGTGCAGGCCCAGCGTCTCCATCGAACGCAGCCGCTGGAAGGCGTCGTTGGCGTGGAATCGCCCGAACCGCCGGATGTCGACCGACCACAGGTCCATCGTCGGGTAGCCCTGCCGTGCGCCATGCATGCCAGACATGCCACGCGTGCCATTCGTGCCATTCGTGCCGTGAATATCACGCGCGTGTCGTGTCGTGTCGTGCCACGGGATGGTGATGGTGGTGGGTGGAATGACCGACCTGGATGAGCCACTCGGAGAGGGCCTTGCCCGCGCCGGCGGCCGACGCGATGCCGGACGAGTTGAAGCCCGCCGCCACGAAGAAGTTGCGCACCTCGGGCGCCTCGCCCAGGATGTACTGTCCATTGGCGATGATAGGTTTAGGGCGGCGGGGGGGGGGGAGAGCTACACACCAGCCGCCAATGAAACGACCCTCGAGCGAGAACACGGGGCCGCAAACGGTTACCTGGTTGTCGGGGGTGAAGGACTCGGGCCCGTTGAGGAGCTGCCGCACCTCGACGCTCTCCAGCGCCGGACACCGCTCCAGCGCTGACCTGATCATGCGCCCCAAGGTGGGCGGGGTGAGGTGCTGATGAACACTCGTGCCACGGGGGGCGAAGGCTGGAAGAGAAAAGGGGGACGGACTGCATGAGAATGGCAAAGTGGTCCCAGTCCTCGTCGAACAGCTGGAACTGGAAGTCGTGCGGCACGCCCTTGGGGAAGCACTGCGTGGATTTGTTTCGCCTCAGGCTCATGCGCTGACCCACCCCGGCGCATACGACATGTCGCATTCGCGTGTGGCACACACGTACCGACTTGGCGACGGGCTCGAAGCCGCCCATGATGAGGCCGCCGCTCCACTCGCGGAAGTAGATGTAGCCGTCCGGATCGCGCAGCACCGGCAAGTCTGCGCATCACATTCCCCCCGGACACGCGCTCAGGAATGTTCATTCCATCAATGGGCTCGAGCACGTGAGTGTGAACGTCGATTTACCCGAAGGGACGCCGGCCGGATCGTTGAAGGGCTTGGTCGAGATGTAGAAATGCTCGCACGTGTGGAGCGGGACGTTGACGCCGGCCAGGCGGCCCACTTGCTTAGCCCACATCCCGCCGCAGTTGACGACGTACTCGCACGCGATCGTGTGCCCGTCGGCCGTGGTGACTCCGCTCACCGCCTGGGCACGGCCCATAGACATGCATTCCTCAGCACACAAGAGAAGGCGAAGGCGAAGGCGAGGACGAGGGAGGAGGCGTCGGGTACATGAGTGTCGGTCGTGTGGATGGCCGCCACGCGCACGTTCTCGACTATGCGCACACCGCGAGCCCGCGCGCCGGCCGCGAAGGCGCTCGTGATGTCTGACGACGTTGCCTGCACGCCCCGGGGTGTGAGTCTGGATGGGTGCACGTGAGGGACATGTTGGGGGCAGACGTCGTACGACGCCGTCGTGGGGGATCCACATGGCGCCCGTGAGGCCCTCGGTCGAGAGCAGCGGCCAGTGGCGCTTGGCCTCCTCTGGCGAGATTAGGTGGCCTTCGATCCCGAACGCACTGTCAAAAATACATAAACAATTTCAACAATTAATTTTGGCTTCACCCAAAACGACAAGCGTACCGCATGCGGCTGAGGGAGCGCTTGAGGTGGGTCATGCGCTCGTGCGTGCGGGCCACCGTCACGCCGCCGCATTGCTTCCAGCCCGTGGCCTGCTCGATCGAGGTGGCGCGATGCCGGTCAGTCCCCTCCCCCCCCAAAAAAGCAAGACCCTGCTGCCCTTCTCTCTCTCTCTCTCTCGGGGTGTTTGTGGGAGGGCGCGAGGGACCTGGCCGGTCTCGTGCTCCAGCTGGGCGTAGAGCTGGATGCCGTAGCGAGCCAGCTTGGTCTCCGTCTCGTTGGCGCGCAGCTGGCCGATCAGCCCGGCCGCGTGCCACGTCGTCCCGCACCCCAAGCTCCCTGTGGCGTATGCGTGTGCAGCCATATGAGTGTGTGCGGACGTGTGCGGACGTGTGTGAGCCTGCGTGGGTGCGTGCCACCTTGCTCGAGCAGCACGACATCGGTCCAGCCGAGCTTGGCCAAGTGGAACGCCACGCTCGTGCCGATCACGCCACCGCCCACGATCACTGCGCAGTGTGTCCCGTGGTCAGGGCGAGCTTTAAGAGGGTTGGGGGGGGGGGAAGGGATGGAGGGAGAGGGGATGGCAGCTGAATTGAGGGCGCTGGAACTGGGAACATGTACCGACACGCGCCCGATCGGGCATGTGACCGCGCTCGTGTTGCGCGGCGTCAGTCTTCTCGGCCTGCTATGTTATTGATTGACTGACTGTTACGGCTCGGCATAAAACTATCTTGCAAAAGGGAGGAGGCACACGGTGCTGGTGCTGCGAAGTAGGCAGTTGGCTGACGGAGACCCCAAGCTGGAGCAGAGAGGTGAGGCCGCGGCTGGATGGCCAAGACGCGTAAGAACCTTTCCACGGCGTAGGCCCAAGCTTCGACCGCGTAGCCTGGTTTGATTCCAAGCAGGAAAAGCAAGTTCAACTCATCTTGTTGCTGCACACATAAACAACACATGCTCACAAAGAACAGCTCACAAAGAAGAAAAGAAAGACGTACATTGTGTAGTTCCTATTGCGAAAGGTTTGTACGTCTTGGGGCAAAAACAGGGGGGGTGCGTTTGGTGCTTTGGGGCACCACTCGTCTTTGACAAATGCCAAGAATGCTGCAGAAATCTCACGTTCCGTCCCTTGCCCGATATTTCTGAAACTAAAACTTCTCGGGCAGGTGCACGAGATCTCGCACGCGTGCCAGCGACAGCAAGCTGGGCCTGACCCGAAGGCAGAAAGTTCTCGGAGCGGGCCGACACAACCGAACAGTCGGGCGCGTAGCGCGGACGGGACCTATAAACCTGCACCAGCCACGAGCTGCATTCAGACAAAAGAAAAGAACACACCATGCACAGGTTAGTGCGAAAATTGCGACGAGAGCATTCTGCTCCCAACCACCGACACACGACCATCAGTGCCGAGGAGACCATGCGCCAGCTGTGCCTGCAGCGGGCCATGGAGCGACAAGAGGCTCAGAGGTGGGTCGGCGCAGTGCCCCCGACAGTGGTGGATCCCTTTGCGCCGACGTGGCCGCCCTTCTACCCCACAACCTTGGGCATTCCGATGATGGTGCCTCCCTGGTCCATGTCGAGCCCGCAGCTTGTTCGGCCTCAGCAGTTCGTGGAAGAAGAGGAAGTCTTGCCCGTCGATGACAACAGCAACGAAGAGGCTGAGCTGCAGCGGGCGATGGAAGAATCGATGCGCGAGGCCGAGGAACGGAAGAGGAAGGAAGAAGAGGAGGAACGACGCGTCATGCAAAGGTTACGCGAGCTGGAGGAGAAGGAGCGCCTCCGAGCCGAACTCCAGCAACGACAACAACAACAAAGGATGGAAGTAGACGACGAGGTTCTACAACGACTCGAAGCCGAGGAGGAGGCGCGGAGAGCGGCACTCGAAGAGGCCAAGCAAGTGCAGCTCGCGCTCCAGATGTCGCTCGCCGCCCAGCGACAACAAGACCAACGGCAATGGGCTGACGGCCGAAACACGCTCGAGGACGTACATGAAGAAGATGAAGAAATCGTAGACGACGAGGAGCTGGCCGACGCCCTGCGTTTGTCGCGGCTCGTGTACAAGTCGCCAGAGGAAAGGAAGCGCGAGGAGGAAGCCATCTATCGCGCGGCACTCATCCACGAGCAGAACCGCGAGTTTGAGGAGTCGCGGCATCAAGACCTCATGAAGGAAGATGCCCAGCGTGAGGCGCAGCGCGAGCGCGAGCGCATTCGAAGCCTCTTCCAAGAGGCGCGACACAAGGAGGGCTCCCTGGTGGCCGAGCCGTCGGTCACAAGCACGGCTGGCGCGACGGAGCTGGTGGTGCGGATGCCTGACGGACGACGAGTGAAGCGGCGCTTCCCGGAAGAGGCCGCGCTGCAGTCCATCAAGGACTGGATCGACGTCGAGCTGGCCAAGGCGCATGAGCTGGAGCTGAAAAGGCCCGCGGCTGGCGAGAAGGCGCAGGATGACAATGAAGACGATGATGATGGTGATGAAGAGGCCGAGATGACCAACGCAGGCTCCTTCCTGGTGAGCGGATACGACCTGGTGACCGATTTCCCGAGGCGAGTCTTCATCAACCTTGAGAGCGCAAGGGAGGCGGGCCTGAGCCCTCGCGCCCTGCTCAACCTCTCCAAGCACCAAGAATTGTAAACCACCATCACCCGTTGTACATAAATCATTTGTGCACTTTTTACTTTGTTGTACTTGGCCAAGTACGTTTCACCAAAGTCAAAGACATGCGCTCCTCCCTCCCCCCCAAGACCAAGCGAAATGTTTCCTTGTTCATTGCCTGTAGTTGCTCATCTCGTACTCTGGCGCTCCAAAAAGTGAGCTGGACGGTGGTGATGATGATTGGGACCTGTTGGGGAGGGGGTGAGGGCGCACCGCTGCGGAAGGTGGGCTGGGGCTCGTCAGTCACGACGAAGCCCTGGGTCTTGAACCGATGGAAGAAGCCCTCGCGGTAGTAGAGGAGGAAGAAGATAAAGGCGAGGATGGCTAAACCGAGGAACACAACGAAGATGCCCAAGCCTGTTTGCCCGATCCGCGCTCAAGAGGGTCAACAGACTCGCCATCTTCCTATCCTCCTTCAAGGGTGCGCTGTTTCATCGTTGGACACCCCTCTCACACACACACGTACCAACAGCAAGGCCATCGCCAGAGTCGCTCTTGGTGTTCTGGACTTTGATCTCGCATAAGGTGCCCGTGTAGCCCTTGGGGCACTGGCACACGTAGTCCGTGGCCGCCGAGCACCTGCCGCCGTTGCGACACCCGCCCTCGGGGCACGTGACTGATCAAAAAACGACGCACGATGAGCAGCTTAGCAGCAGACAACAACAACGAGGGGAGGGACAAGAGGGCGGCGGGTCTGTGGTATACAGAGGACGCTGATGTTGTAGGATGCCTGTCGGCCAGCCGAGTCGACGTTCTGGACGCCTATATACCACGTGCCCGAGACCGGCATGTCCACGACCACGTACTTGGCCTGCAAGAAGGAAAAAATAAATCACATTAATTTAAATCAGAATTGAAAAAAATTGAAAAAAAAACGAAAATCAAAATCGAAAAAAAAAACAAAACAAAACAAAACAAAATACACACCGTGTTGCTGGTGGTGTCGTAGAGGCCGGTGGAGCGCGTGTCGAACGGCAGAGCGTCCTCTTTGGCGTACAACTTCAGGCCCGTCCTGCACGCGCGCGCACATGTGAAGCAAGCCCACGTTGGTGAATCGGTGGTCAAGCAAGATGGGACACCCGGCGGTGCATTGCACACGTACGTGGGCGGGCTGCCCGTGGCCACGACGCTGATGACCATGTTGGTCGGCCCAGGCTCGGTGACCACGACGCTGAGCCACCGCCAGCCGAGGAAGGGCAACGTGTCTGCGACAAGTGGCGAGACGACCCCCCCCCCTCCAGCTCAGCTCACAAACTCGACTTGTGAAAATCATTCAACAACAAGTGGCTTGGGACTTGAGCGCACCGGAATGGGTTCGAGAGTGGTTGAGGCGCACGGCGATGGACGTGTCGACCTCCCTGTCGCAGCGCGGTCCCGTGGCGCGGTCAAAGCAGACGCACTGCTGCGAGCTCGCGTCGCAGTAGCCGCGCCTCCCGCATGGCAACGTGCAATTCGGATCTTCAAAACGAGAGGATTGGGGGGGGGACAAGGCGTGAGTGCGACGGCTTCGCGTGAGGCGCTGGGCGCGTGTGGGCCCACAAAACGACGGACCATGGGCAAAGTAGGCCGCCTTGAAGCCGTTGAGCGGGCCCGCCGTGTTGGGCGCCAGTGCGTAGGTCTCCATGGCCACAAAGAGCGCGCCCTTGGACGACGTCATCGGGGCCGGGGCGTGCGAGCCGCTGACGACGGATCGATCGTGGGCCACACACGTCAGCCCAAAACGACCGGATATTTGGGGGAGGAGGGGGCATCCTTCTCCTTCTCCTCCTCCTCCTCCTCACGGCTAAGGTGTGGCAGGAAACGAACCCGAATTTGTTGAGGAGCACCGTGCCGTCGCTGGAACTGCCGTCGTAGACCGTCACGCCGTCCGCGCTCGGGTCGCTAAAGGCAAACTCGGTGAAGTAGAGCGTGACGTTGGTACCCGCCGCAGGGTCGATCTTCCACGCGCACTGCACCTGCGACTTGTAGGCCTGGCCCTCCGAGTGGTCCTGCAGCACGCCCCGGTTGGCCGTCATCGTCACCGTCTGGTCGTCCTGGCAGTACGCTGTCCATTCGCGTGTTCGAGTGAGACAAACACTTTGTTGTCAAAGGCCTTGCGGGGGGCGGGACGGCCGCGAGCACGCACGGATGGAGCACGAAGGCCCGTAGTAGCCCTGGTCGCACACACAGTGGCTGCCGCGGGAGGTGCCGTCCTCGCCAAAAACTTGCTGGCACTGGCCTCGCCCAAAGCAGTTGCCCGGGCACGTCTCTGGACGACATATATACACATCACCAGAGGCGTTTGTGGTGAACAGGTGCCCTGGTGGGCGCCAATGTGTGTGGGGGGCGTGCACGTACGGCGGTCGCAAGTGGCGCCTTCCCATCCCTCGTCGCAGCGGCAGACCACGCTCGAGGCGTTAGTGGTGCGCGGGATGCACTGCCCGTGGTCATTGCATCGGCTGCTACACAGGTCTGTGTGTGTGAAACGAAAGAAGGGGAACAACCTCAGAACAAGAAAAAAGGAAACGAAAAGGCTGAAAAAAAGGGGGCAGGATCGCCTACACGTGTTGTACAAGGCCTGCATGCGACCGGCGGCGGTGGTCCCTGTAACAACCACGCGGGCGGCGCTGGAGGACACCACAATGGGCGGCGGAAGGAGGCCATCTGGAGCAAGCTCTCACTCGTCAGTCAAGAAAACACTTAAATACGGATGTGCGTCTCACGTACTGGCGAAGAGGTTGCGGCTGCCGCTGTAGCTCCACACGAGTACGCCATTGCTATCGTACACCATGACAGTCGAGGTCGTACCTGCGCGGTCCTTGTTCGTCAATATCACAAGTCGGAAATGAGCAAGTGATCCCATGCAATGGGTTGGCGTAACTGATGTTGAATCGGAGGAAGGAGACGACGATGGTGTCCACGTCCTGGCTCGTGGTGTCCGGATTGATGGCCCAAGTGCACTGAACCGGCGCGCCTCTGAAAATAGAAGAGCCAACGTGTTCATCTCTTGCAGGTCGACATGCAGGAAAGAGGCAGGAGGGAGGAAGCATACACAGTTCCGACAAAGTTGATGCGGTCAGACGACTTGGTCAAAGAGGTCGACACCAGGCACGCGCCTGCACATATGATTGGCCACAGGTACATAACGCAGGGTTAGCCTCCCTTTCATCACTTGCAGTGCAAAAAGCAGGAGCAGGAGCGCACCGACAATGGGGCAGCTGCCGGAGCACACAGAGCAATCGGGTCCGCTGCGGCCTTCAGAGCAGCTACACGTGCCCGAGCTGCAGAATCCCCAGCCTGACGACTGGTTGCAATCATTGGGGCAGAACTCCTCTGCGTCGTAGAAGAGATTGGTCAAAGCAGTAACATTTGTCCTCAACAGAGAGGAAGAGGGGGCGACGCTGCGTACGTTGGCTGCAATTGGGGCCGGTGAAGCCGAACTGACAAACGCAGGAGCCGCTAACGCACACGCCACCATTGGCGCAACCGCCGCTGCACACGCCTGGCGTCCACGTATGAGGCGGGTCAGTTGGTGGGGTGGGCCTTGAATGGAAGAAAGAACAGGGGAGCGTCACTGGTCGTGTAGGAGGCGCGGAATCCCGACATGGCGATGCTCACGTCCGACTTGAACTGGACCGATCCGATCCCCGTTTCAAACCGCCTGCTGGGCGGCAAGCCTCTGCCGGTGTGTTGCCCTGTCAAGGGGGGGGATGACTTGTCAGCTTCACTTCTTTGTCTACGCGTGATGGTTTGTTTTATCGGGATTGGGGGAGGGGCTCACTGAGGGTGATGCTAGTGCTGTTGTCGCTGACGTAGACAAAGTCGTAGGTGTCCTCCACGTCCAACCGATGCCAGACCAGGTCGAGCGAGTAGGACGAGCCCGCAACGTTGCCTTTTTTCGGCCCAAAAAACGATCCAATCAGCTTCAATGCGAAGTGCAAGCGTAATGATGGTCTGTTACCGGAAGGATCGATGCGCCAGCGGCAGTCCTGTTTGTTGAGGTACATGCTGCCCGTCGAGCGCTCGGAAATCGTGCCTTGCAGAGCGGTCAGAGTCCGCTGACCAGAGCAGTAGCCTGCAACCAGGCGGGTGACAACCCAACCACACCATCATCAGATTAAAAAGGTGGAAGGCGTGAGGATGTTGGAGGGGGGGCTGTCTTCTTCTTGTTCTCAGGACCAAAGACGTACGAGGCGTGTCCTGTGTGGCCACGGAGCAGTTGGTGCCCGTCCAGCCCAAGTTGCATTTGCAGTAAAAACTCAAGTCCGAGGCCTCTGTATTGACTGAGCAGACGCCGTTCCCAGAGCACCGATTCATGCGGCTGCAATCAACTGTGGTGCACATCCCCACCACCACCACCACCACAAAAACAACAACCACAAGAAGCGCGAGGGACGTCATCGTTGATTGATGCCTCCACTTTGAGCCAGAGATGAAGAGGAAACGTACCGGCCTGATACTGGAGGCGGAATCCCGAGGCGACGACATCCTCGTCAGCGTAGAACAGGATAGTTGTGGCGTTGCCATCAACCACGACAGGCTCCGGCACGCTGTTCTTGCCCGTGAACCACTGTACAACCTGGCCGCTGGAGTCGAGAATATCGACGTAGTCATACCAGTACTCCACCTCCTGGTTATGTGCGAGGAGGTGAGCGCACGAAATCAGGCAACTTCCCACGAGTAAACCGCAAGAAGGTGGAGATGAAAATGATGGGTACCATCTTGGAGAAAGTGAGGACAATCTGATCCACCGAGTAATCTCCAGAAGCCAGAACTGGCCTCAAGACCCAGTAGCACAGGCTGGTGCTTCTGTATGGCCCGGCCCCGTCATGGTCGGCCACCGTTCCGTTGGAACCGCTCAGCATGATTGTGCCGGAGCAGAAGTCTGCAGGACGCATATCAAGACATGAGTAAACGTCATCATCTTCAAAAACACAAGAGATGTGCTGGGGTACTTCGAGGCACGCCAGTCAATGGGTTGTTGCCCTGCGCGTAGCACCATGAAGAAGTTGCCGCGAGGATCAAGAACACTACACCACAGAGGTTTGCCCAAGTTGTAGGAGTGAGATGCATCTTTTTTTCGCTCTCTACTGTACCTTGTGTGTCCACAGGCAAACCAGTTTGCAGATCGTGGGTGGCAACACCCAAAAAAGGGCATTGCATTTCATCTATTTTCTTTTAATTTCTTGTAAATGTAGACGTGAAGTGTTTGTCACGTACTAAGAAGAATGAGGTGGACCAACGTGTGTGTCGGGTTATGTACAGCAGCTTGTCTTCTCTCTCTCTCTCTCTCTACTGTGCCCTGCTGGAACGCATTCTGGACACTCGCCGGGCGAGACCCATTCAACCTCTGTGTGGGCAAAGGGCGGGGATCATGCTAGAAATCTTTGATAAATCAATCTCTTCTCTTGTTGTTGTTGTTATTTGTTCTTGCGGTCGAGGAGAATCGCCACGAGGTTGCGGTCATAGTGGGTGATGCTCTTCACGGAGAGCACGCCCAGGTAGAGCGTGTACAGCTCGTAGCATCGCAGCCCACTCCGCGACGGGAAGATGTGCTCCACCAGCTTCTTGTAGTACTTGTGCGTTTGCGGGCCCCTGCATCACCGCACCACCCCACCACGACCACCCGTCAGACGCCGCGCCCTGTGGGTTGTGCCCTCTCCTGGGGGCAATGGCAAGCAGCAATCATTTGGGGGAGGGGCGGAGGAAGGGGGGAAGAGGAGAACAAATGCCTCTGCGCGATGAACGGCTGGTCGTGGTTGAAGGGCAGCTCAAAGCCCTCCATGTCCTCCACCCACAGCCGGTACGAGTACTGGAAGGTGCCCGACTTCATCGTCATCGCGTGGTGGCCCTCCGACAGGTGCTGCTGCGCCTGTGTTTGTTTGCGGGGGGGGGGCGACAAAACGCCAAAGTCAGCCCCACGTGGCCGTTATCATCGCCCGAGCTCGCGTGGGCGTATGCGAGATGTTTGTGTACCCGGTAGCACATGTCCCACACTTTGGAGCGGAGGATGAGCTTCATGCGGAGGGCCTCCTCCGGCTTTGGCGCGAAGAGGGGCCCGTGAACCGCCGTGATGGGCGGCGCGATAACTCTGTCGACAGTATTTGGCCGTGTGAGCACAGCGCGAGACCCATGATGGCGATGATGACGACGACATTGATAACGATGATGAAGAGGGGAGGAGATTGTACCGGTTGAAGGTCCGGTCGACAAAGATAAAGTGGATGAGGCCCGGGAACTGGTGGAGGAAGGAGAGGACCGGGAGGTGCGTGTGCTCCTTGGTGATGAGGTATGTCGCGTAGTTGCGGATCATGCCCCGCAGCTGATCGCGGATCTCGTCCAGCCGATCGCGCTCCTGCGGCTGGCCCTTGGCGCCGGTGGTCGGGTGGTTGGACGTGATGATGACGAGGGTCGTCATCCGCTCCAGTTCGGCGTAGTACACCCACCGCGGTGTGTACTTGGGCGTCCTGTCGTGAAAATACAGCATTAAATAAAGATTTGTCATTATAAATAATAAATAGTAATAAATAAATAAATAAATAATGAATACCGAAGGTGAAGCAGCTTGTAGGAGGTGGAGTTCTCGGGGTCGAAGGGCTGGCGCAGGTTGTAGTCCAGCTCGGGGAACGGGTGGTCAAAGTCCACGTCGTCGAGCGAAAGGCCGAGGTCCTCGCTCGACTCGCCCACGGTGCGCTCGCGCTTGCGCTGGGCCGTCGTGTCGCCCGTGGTCTCGGAGTCGCCCTCCTTGGGTGGGCCGCCCTGCGTGCGCCGCTCGGCTTCGGCCTCGGCCTCCGCGGCCTTCTCGGCGGCGACGTGCCGCCGGTGCTGTGCGTCCTCCTCGCGCTCGCGTTCGCGCTGCTTCTCGCGCTCGATCTCCTCCTTGAGCGACCGGTGGGGCGCCACGTTGTGGGGCGACGCCAGCGGCGACACGAACCCGGCCTCGTCCGACGATGACGAGTCCTCCCGTCCCAGTCGTCGACTCGTCTTGGGCTCAGCCTTTTGGTTGCGATTAAATCGATAAAAAAATCAACAACGGGTTAAGGAATAATAAAAAAAGAAAATTGGGATTGTCGTACAGCAATCATGGCGGAACCATCCACGGGGCTTGAGGGAATGAGCGGCCGGGACTTTTGCGAGTAGTCTGGCCACATAAAGCCCAAGTGATTATTAATAAGCACTCAATTTGAGAAAAGAAAAGAAAATAACAAATAGCCACAAACAAATTGCTGACCCCACAATTAAAAAAATAAATAAATGAAAGGAGAGGAGAGGTTACCCTGTGAGCCGTCGGTCAAAAATGTATCGCTGTCGTCGTCATCGTCATTGTTGTGCGGGCGGCCGGAGCCGATCGGGAGCGGCGACGCGCGCCGCTCGGAATCGATGTTGCTCTCGGGCTCCATCTCGTCGGCCGAGGTCTTGCCCCTGGTCCTCCCCTCGTTCTTGCTGCTGCTGGCCTCTTCCCCATCGCCGTCGCTGCCAGCGGTGGCCGCTGCCGCTGGAAGGCCCTTGCCGCTTCGCTCGCCAGAACGCACGGCCTCCTTGGCCTTGTCCCCACTGCCACCACTGCCGCCGTCCGAGTCGAGCAGCAGGCTGTGGGCGCCGCTGTCGGCACCGCCGCCGCCGCCGCCGCCGCCGCCGCCGCCAACGCTGATGCCACCGCCAGGCGGCGTGCCCACCTCGTCTTCGACAAAGGCCACCTTCTTCTTGGCGGTCTTGGGCTTCTTGAAGTGGGACATGACCTGCTCGAGCAGCAGCTTCGCGGTCACCAGGTCGACCGCTCCGGTCACTGGGATGCGCGACGTCTCCTGGAAGGCCGACACAGAGAGGGCCGACTTCTCGCCGAACCGGCCGTCGAGCGCCCCGGGGAAGAAGGAGATGAGGTGCAGCATTTCCTGCAGGAGCAGCACGCAGTCGCCGGTGAGGCCGATCTTGAACTCGCCCTTGTCCAGGTTCTCGAGGAAGTCGGCGACGAGGATGTCCTTGTTGCTCTCCACGGTCTCCTCGCGCTCGCCCTCCTGCTTCTGCTTGTCGAGTTCCTTCTCCCGCTGCTCCTCGCGCCACTGCTCGATGCGCTCATCCCACCGCTCCCCGCTGGCGTCCCGCGACACCACTCGGCTGCTCTTTCGCCGAATGCTCTTTTTTCGTCGACGCGTGCTGCCCGAATCAGCGTCGTCAGGTTCGTCGGCGGTTCGCCCGCTGACGGCCGACAGCAGACTTGCGCCGCTTCCGCCGCTGCCCCGCATGGCGCTGCCGCCACCGACACCCCCGACCCGTCCCGAGGACGAGTTCAGGGACGACTTGCCCAGGTTGCCCATCGCCGCCGCGGTCCCGGCCTCGTCGGGGCTCATGAAGAGCCGCTTGAAAGACTCTGACGACTGGTTGATCTGTTCCCGCTCCTTTTGCATTTGCCGCGCGGCCTTTTCCCTCTCCAGCTCCTGCGCCTTGATGTACACTTTGTCATAGAGGGCGTCGCATATGTCCGCGCTCAACAACCGGCTGCTGTCTTGCGTGAACTTGCCGTCCCTGCCACGGAATAAACAAAAATAAAACAAAAAAAAGTTAGTGTAAAAACACGAAATG